>JAOUQU010016534.1:0-18249 GCA_028566735.1 Ammoglanis amapaensis | reverse complement strand
CCTGCATTTTGTAAAGTTGCTTTGAGACAATATCTATTGGAAAAAGCGCTATATAAATAAAGTTGACTTGACTTGATAAAAGCTTACATAATAAGAAGTATTATTTGCACCTTATACCTTAATAAACACCACTCTCTTTGTTTTCTGGCTTTAATAAGTCTCCTTTACTGCCAGTAGTTTGGGTTTGTCTTTTCTTGGACTAAAGAGTGCAGATTTATGAAAGTATTCCAAACAGTGAACACAACAATTGTCACGACCGAAGAGATGCTCATCTGGGTTAAAATGTAGGAAATTAGCCAACATAGTACTTAGATCTCTTAGGCATGCTTATTCAACCATTTCCAGACATGTCCTATATATGACATATTTCTTACTGGACCATACTGGAATGGATACAATTAAGAAGATTATTAAATGAACAAGAAAAAGTTCCCTCAGCACTTCACACAGTTCAACTTTTTATTCCAGCCATCTCAAAAAGATTATTGATATTTTTTTTTTCAAGGCTGTTTTTGTTTGTTTCCAAAGTAATGTATGAGTTTGCGTACCCACCAGAAAGCAGCTGTCTCTCATAAAATCTTTCTTACTGATAACTTTAAAGACTGAAAGAGCGAAATTGTATGATTTGTGTGTGTGTGTGTGTGTGTGTGTGTGTGTGTTTTGCTGGTTTAGGTAAAGGAAGCTTGGGTCTGTTTAGACATGAACAATTGTAATTTTTGTAATTAATTATAATTGTAAAAAGTTAAACATTGATTGTGTTTATGTGACCATGTTTTATTTAGTGCAGGTAAGCGTATTACTACGGGCATTGGCATTTCAGAACCCTTGCAAGCCCGGAGTTATGTAACTCTTCTGCCAATTAGCACCATTAGCACTAAACATGACTTATTTAAGCAGAGCATGTGAAATTCAATAGATTATGACTGTAAAAGAAACATCACAAGTTCTTAAAATAATTCAAGCTCATAGTGGAGAAAAGGGCTAAACAGGACGTGCTTGCATAGATTATGCCATCTTTAGCAATATTAGCAAGTAAACTTAATCATTTCAATCATTTAGAATTTCAAATTCTGACAAAAATAATTATATAACGAGACCAGACATCCAGACCCTTACAGCCGGGCCAACTGACTACCAACAAAGCATATCACTGAACTTGCAATCCATGGGGTGTGGCGCGATTTCCCTAACATCTGATGAATACTTTCTTTTTTTTTTAAAGGTGGCGCTAGTAAATGACCTAACCACACCCTACACATGTGACCAATTGTTGAGTTTTTTTATTTTATTTATTACCTAATTAGGGTTGTACCGTTTCCGATTAGCCGGATATCTGACCAAATTTTGAGGGGGTTGTTGTTGTTTTGTTTGTTTTAGCTTTCACAATCAGATGGGAATCAAGTTAAAGTGCCGAATTTTCAATCAGATAAACTTTGGACGTTAATCGTCATGTGATCAGTTCCGTTTCTGTTTATAGGTTTCTTTATCTGTTGGTCCTGTATTTTGTAAAGTTGCTTTGAGACAGTGTCTGTTGTAAAATGTGCTATATAAACAGTTGACTTGACTTTTTCAACAAAATACGAATTGGTTGACACGTTTTAAGCTTTTTTAAGCTTGAGTCTGCGCACACGAAAGAAAAGTGCAAGTAAAATGTGCAAACGAATGCGGAAATAAACCACAGATGCTACAAAATGCTGAGAAACAGATTAAAATGTTTCGTCCCTGTTTCATTTCATTTATTGTGTGCCAGTAAGACACACACAATCACAAACTGACACACACTTGTGCACACACACACGCAATAAACTTTAACATTAAACTGCAGAAATTGTTTCAACAAAGTAAGAAAAGTAGTCTTTGACTGTCCTAAAAGTCGTTAAATGATGTCATCACCTATTTAGCATAATTTATGTTTTTGAAGCTGTGAAGGAAAAAGGCTATGGAAAAGAAAAAAGTGAATAAAAAGTACTCTAAATATGTTGCAATTACAAATTAATTCTGAACAAATTAACAGTTTCTGTTATATTTTAAATAGGCAGTCATTTCTCAAAATAACTTTATGACTTCAATGCTTTGTATAAATATTTTTTTACATAAATCTACATAGAGTTTTGCCATGTTAGAATGTTAAATGTGTTTTAATATCACAAAGCTTGGTAAAGAAATCTGTGTTACAATTCAGACAGTAACACTCATGTATCATCTCCAATAAACGACTTAAACCAGCCTTTGAATTCAGGTTTTAATTCATTAGTATCTGTCTAATATGTATGATGACATATTTAAAGCCACTTAAATTTTAATTTTGGGGGGGGGGGAGTTTTACAAAAGTGATTGAGTTGTTCACACAGTTTAGTTTTACTTGTATTTAAGTTTTTATGATATATTATACACAATAAAAAAGTTACGAATAAAAAAGTATGAATACAAAAAAGCATGATGATGACTCATTGATAATTTTTTTTTAAGTTATACAGTTTGAAAGTTGAAGTTACAACTGAAACTGAACTGTGATTGACTGATTCTTGTTTAGTTATTAGTTCTGTTCATAGGCAGTTTGTCAGCTATCTTGAACTCTCAATAGTTGCTATATAGTATAATTAAGTGATATTGCAAAATAGAACTGAGCATCAAATATCCAGTTCCAGTTCCATCAGGATAGTACTTCTGGTGCTTTCCGGTTTTGGACAGATATTAAAAATTTACTAGTGATTTATCTAGTGAAAACCTATATAGAAAATGTGTGGCATGAAAGTTTTGTGAGCATTGGCAAAAGTGTGAGGTAAAAATCAGGCTTTAAAAAGTCAGGCAAATTAAAAGATAAAAATTTAAAGACCCGATTTCCGATCCTACCAATTTTCATAGAGATCTGATATAGCTGAATCCTGTCCATTTAGGCATTTTGTGTAACGCTAGGCCTCCAGTAACTTCATGTTGGGTGTGGTTGGTTAAAAACATGTATTTTTTTTGTTCTTTTCGCCATGGTCAATAACCATACATAGTTTGCACATCGAACAAACTTCATTTAGACAGGCCTAAACATTTGAGGGAGCTAAAAAACCACTCCCTGACCTGAGGCCTTTGGAACTATAAAATATTTCATGAGTTTGAGGCCTGTGCAAAGACTCAAAACTTTTTGTCTATAGGAAGTACCACGAATAATAATAAACATCACAAAAACAATAGGTTCCTCGCAGGCAATTTGATCCAAAATTCTTTAAATTGACATACAAATGTATGAATTAAAATGAATTGAAATATTTTTGTTTTGTATTAATTTAGAATTTTAGAATTTAGAATACAAAAATCTTGTCACTACTGTGCTTTGCACAAACGAAGGAACTCAATAATCAATTAGACAAGACACATGCATGCTTGATTATAGGAAATATGATGCCTAAGCTTATAGTCATTGTAGCTCAGTGGCTTACACTCTTTTCAAAGTAGGAAGAGCCTGGATTTGATTTCCAGTTGGTTGCTCTGGTGTTCAAACTATATCAAGTTAATAATGTAAATCATGATCTATTGTGGTGACTCTTTAGAACCTACCTGGTCATCCATCACCTGGCAAATCTCCAGAAATTCACCAGATTAACCATGCATTCACTGTGCACGAAACAGTTTCCTGTAAAATCCCACAGAAAGTGTGTTGTTGGCTACAATGAACAAACAGCTGACAAATTTATTAGGTTTTGTGTGTAAACTTTTTGGCCACTAAAAGACTGCTTTCAAAACCACAGAAACAAAACTACAAACATTGATTGACTTTTCAAGTAATTACTTGTTTTTAATCTGGTATGAATCAGGGTGTCTGTGTTTTTACTTCATCTCGAATTCCAATTGCAGTAAGTCTGTACAAGATTGAGCCATTTTATAGCTCGATAATTTATGAAATTAATGCATGTTTTAAAAAAAATCGATTATGATCAAGTGAATTGAATTAGTAATATGTCCTTATAGCATATTCCAATAATTTTGTGTAATGACCTTCATGGACATGTTTTTAGAGTCTGTGAGCATAAAATAATTATTAAAGAGGCTTTTAATGTATAAAAAGAGACTTAATATGTCCATGTTAACTCGACATTAGTAATGCTGCATTATTTTCACCCACACTTTGACCAATTTTGTCATGTGATTTGCATTGTGTTACTGCTGAGTTGCATGAAACTTTGGGCAGCTTTAGGTCGCTGGTTGATATTGTTAATTTCCTCCTCTCATCTCATTTTTTAAAGGCATGTGTTCGAGTGATTTTAACCCAACGTTAGTGATAAAACATAACATTTTATGTGTGGAATTTACCAGATGTTAGTGTTAATGGTGCTTTTACTAATTTTAACATTAGTGTTTCAGGGTTACAGAAGACAGTCATAGAAAACATTCAATATAATTAATCTGGAACTATTATATAGTAAAAGTATTTAGCATCTGTGAGGAAGTGGGTTCTTCCTCTCAGCCTCCCCTGTGGTGTTGCCTGCAGTGTTTCGGGAGTTGGCGCCATCTGAAGGCCTGGCAAGCTACTACGCTCATTAGTGCTGAATGGCCCCAGGTGTTTCCAATTAAGAAGTGGGCTCATAAGCCATGCCATTGCAGCCTCACACTGCGGGTTCGTTGCATAGGTTACGCGATGTGTGCAGTCCGGTAATGAATGGCTTCGCTAGCTTTGTGTTAGTAGCACTAATGTTTGTCTGTAGTTTCCGTCCTGTGTTTTAGTGTTTAGCGTTTCTGCCTACCTGTCTGCTGGATGCTAATCCCAGCAATCCTGTCTACCTGCCCGCTGGACGCTAATCCCAGCACTCCTGTCTACCTGCCCGCCGGACGTTAATCCCAGCACTCGTGTCTACCTGCCCATGGGACGCTAATCCCAGCAATCCTGTCTACCTGCCCGCTGGACACTAATCCCAGCACTCCTGTCTACCCGTCTGCTGGACGCTGATCCCAGCACTCCTGTCTACCTGCCCACTGATTCCGGCACTCCTGTCTACCTGCCCACTGGACTCGAGTCCCAGCATTCCTGTCTACTGGCTTGCTGGATGCTAAACCCAGCACTCCTGACTTGTCAAGTCAACTCCAGCCTGGTCAAGCCAAGTCCTGTGTCCAGTCATCTGTCCTGTCTGCTGCAGTGCCACCTGTCCTGTGTTCTTTGTTACCAGTCATGCATCTGTTTCTGTCCCTTTGTCTAGTTTTTAAATTAATGTGCTACTTGTTATTTGTGAACCCACGCGCCGTGTGTGTTTATGTTCAGGGCTCATTTCAACCAATTCCAGTCTGAAACCACCACCAGAACCTAGCACATCATTGTCACAGATTTTTGTCCAAAATGGAACCTGCAGCCTATTCAGGCTGCACAATTAGTCCCTCTCCTCCAGTATGGTACATCCATATGTGCTATGAGAAGAATGTTTGCTGTGTTTCCCAGCACCATCTTAAGAGCATGAAGGAGATACCTGGACAACGGCTGTTCAACAGTTAAGCAGTGCGTAGAAGGCCGTCAATCAAGTAGCAGGACCAGTATCTGCTCCTATGTGCAAAAAGGAAGAAGATGAGCACTTACAGCAGACTACTAGTGTGCTTGTTTCTGAAAAAACTATGTGGGGGAAAAAACGAATGAATGAAACAAACTATGTGAAAAAAAAGTCCATAAAAGTGACATGATAGCCTGACATCCTTCAGTAAGACCTGCACTTACAATCCAGCATCATTCGTTAAAATCAGGTGTGTGATTTAAGTTTTCCTTTAATAGAAGCATATACAATCTTTCATGAACAGGATAAACCTTGATGGAGCATAACCTCAGTACCATGCTCACCGCCAGAGTGCAGTAGCAGTGCTGTCTTGATCTTGGTTCCTCTGATTCCTGTATGGTCATGTCACAACAGTGGTACCCTTCAGGAACAATTGGCAAAAAACATAATTAAGGAACAGGTTAGTTACTCAAAACCACACCCCGAGGTTATCACAAACTGTCCCTGTTAACATTTCCTAACCTTGAAGCCCCAGCCCTACTGTCTCCCCGCTTTGTCGCTAGATGTCATGTACTGCTTGCCAATCACACAACCAAAAATAAACATTGAATTAGCGCTGCTAATTCATTTTTAATTTGTATCAATTGAAAACACTGGTTCTGAGCCTGCAATAATTTAAAAAAACCCTGACAACTTCAAAATCTCTGGCCCACTGCCTAGTCTATGCAAGGGCCTTTAATTTTCAAGTATACTAATTTGTTTTACTGCTTGCTTAAAGGTCTGTTGATTTTGGAACAAAATTAGATTTCATAGTTTGGCAAATAACTATATTTTGATAGAAGATTTACACATACAACATTCTATTCATAAAGATTGAAAATTTTAAATAGTGTCTATTTGAGAATGATGATTGAATTATCTTGTAAAGTTCAACCCAAACAGCTCTGTCTCTAATAACAATGATTATTAATGTTTTCTTTGAAGTATGGGGGCTTAGTCTTTAGTTTAATTAAAACAGGATTTAAGCCATTTACTAGTGTTTCATGTGCATTTTATACAAAATATGCTGTTTGTTCAGATGGATTTGCTTAAACATAATCTGACACTGGGGTGTCCCACATGTTTTTCTGTTGTAGGACACTTTCGGTTTTCGCTGTAGGTCTTTGAAACTTGCATTATTTAAACACATGTGATAGCATATTCCATGTTTCTGATTTAGGACAACAACAACAACATTTTATTTAACAAGCACCTTTTAGGACACCCAAGGTCAATTTACAGTAAGAATATACAGTAAAAAGTAAAAGTAAAAATTATAATTAAAAATAATAATAAAATGCATCATGAATAAAGGAAATCTAGATAAAATATAGAATGTAATAAAATAAGACAGATAAAAGTCAATTAAAACTCAGCTATAGGCCAACTTTAAAAAATGGGTTTCAAAACTCAAGTGGCAGACTATTCTACAATTTGGACCCAGCTACACTAAAAGCCCTGTCACCAACCGTGCTCAATTTACTGCTAGAAACTGTGCTGCTCAGCCGAGCACAGCGAGCATATCGGAGAGTGGATCTGGAGCCGACTACTTAAATAAAATGGTGCACAACCATGCAAAGATTTAAACACCAAGATAAGTCCCTTATACTGGATGCGGTACTGAAAAAAGTACTGAAATAATATGCTCCCAGGATATGGTGTTAGTTATTACCCTTGCAGCTGAGTTTTGCACATACTGAAGCCTGTTCAACAACCGAGCCGGGAGTGCATGTAACACCGCATTACAGTAGTCTATTCTAGATGTCACAAATGCATGCATGATAGCCTCAGCAGCAGTAAAGGAAAGGGAGGGTTGGATCTTAGAAATGTTTCTTATATAAAAGAAGGCTGTCTTACAGATGTTTTTAATGTGCGGTTCAAATGACCGGGTAGAGTCCACAATGACTCCCAGATTTTTAATCTGTGTGGATGATGAAAGAATATAATCTGGGATACAGACAGTACTGTTACTCATCTTTTTAATGATGGCTGGAGAAGCAATTAATATGGCCTCCGTCTTGTTAGTGTTCAGACTCAGGAAGTTATCCTTCATCCATGTGCTCACAGGACTCACAATAGGGTTAAATACAGTCATCTAAATTAGATGAAATTGGCTTTTGATTATTGATGCAGGTAAATAAATTGATGTGGTTTAAGTTGAAAGTGCAGAGTGCCTTAGCAGTTAGATATACATTTTCATCTTTGGGGGGACAGTTTTTTTTAGAAAGCAAGGATGCAACTGCTGTAACCTTTTGTTATATATTAGGGGCATGTGGAGGAGTTTTGGCAGCATCTGGTGGCGACATACATAATAACACCACAGGGATTCAGTGATTAAACCAATCACACCTGTTCCTGATTCCAATAACGAGCTGGCTATATAACACGGTCTAGTGCACACAGTCCTCGCCACATGGTCTGCTACCAAACCTCGGTGCTTTCCAGTTCCAGTTCACTTGGAAATCCTCTACTAAATTATCCTCCTGGGCGCAACATACTAAACTGACCTGTTACTTTCGTGACCATCATTCATTGCACCCTGATCGCCCTGGTCCTCAGTTTTGGCACCTCTGTCTCTAGACTGGATCCCCAGCACTTGCTCCTCCAAAGCACAGCCCTGGCACATATGCATTCTACTGGTGGTATCTGTTTTGGAGTTCCTAACCAAACGCACTTTAACAGTACCATCTGGCAGAATGGAATCAACAGTGCCACCAAGCCCTGACCCAAGTCAGTGGAGAGCTATTTTCGCTGCTCAGGGCAATCTGATTTCTCAGCATGAGCACCTCCTGGAGTCTGTGCTTGATAGCAATCGCCAGCTGGTGCAACACCTGGGGGAGCTCTCTCCCCAGGTGCTTACGCCAAACCCTCGTGTAAAGCCCCCCAACCAGGCCTCCCCTGAAGCCATAAGAACGGAGGAACCTACCGCTTCAGCTTAATTCCAGTCTTACTAGCCCTACCTGATAATTTTAATGGAGGAATGGAGATGTGCCAGGCATTCTTGTTTTAGTGTTCCTTGGTCTCTGGCCAACGCTCTTCTGCCTTTCAGTCTGACTCTCCCAAGATATCCTTTATCCTGGGCCTCCTCCGGGGGAAGGCCCTTTCTTGGGCCAAAGCTATATTTTCTGCTGACCCATCTACTTGGGCATTGTTCAATACCTTTTTGCAGAAGTTTTGTGCCGTGTTTGAACTGCCCAACCAGGGCAGGGTCGCAGAATCTCAGCTTTTTACCTTATCCCAGGGACCCCGATTTGTAACGGACCACTCCGTGGAGTTCAACGTGCTGACAGCAGATTCCGGGTGGGATGATCGTGCCTTGAGAACCGTGTTCAAGCAAGGGCTAAATGAAGACGTAAAAAAAAAATGAGCTGGCTGCTTGTTATGAGTCGTTCAGTCTACAATAACTATTTGATTTAGCTATCCGGTTAGATAGAAGACTCCGGGAACGTCATAGGGAACAATCCTTCCACTCAAGAGCACCACCTCGCACTTTTCGGACCATCCCTCAACAAACCACTTCTCTTAGAGTCCCCGCACTAGCACTCCCCCACCTTCTGATTCGTCTGAGCCCATGCAGATTGACCGTGCCCCCCTCACCTGAAGAATGCAACTGACGTCTGAGGATGGGAGTCTGTTTGTACTGTGGCCAGTCAGGCCTCCTCTTGCCCACCTGTCCGGTTTGCCGGAAGACTGCATTCAAGACCCCCTTGGGGCATTTTAAATACTTAGTTATGCCATTCGGGTTCAACAATACGCCAGCTACATTCCAAGCTTTGGTCAATGATGTGATGTGTGACCTCCTGTACTGGTTTGTCTTTGTCTATCTGGACGACATCTTGATTTTTTCTAAGAATCTGGAAGAACATGTTCAGCATGTACGTGCGGTCCTTGGGCGTCTCATGCAAAACCGCCTCTTTGTTAAAGCTGAGAAATGCTCAGAGCTCACTGTGCCTTCCGTGCAGGCTCACATTTGCCACTGTCGCAGGTTCTGAAGGGCCACTAAGATCAAACTCCACAAGACCAGGGCCACTATGGAATGATCTGCTAACCGCCCCCGCTGCCCTTGTCCCAGGTATTGCGTAGGGCAATGGGTTTGACTTTCGACTCAACACATTCCACTACGAACGTTATCTTGTAAACTAGCTCCTCATTTTATTGGCTCCACAGCTGTCCGTCTATTTCTTCCACGTCACATGTAGATCCATCCTACATTCCACACTTCTCTGATTAAACCAGTTAACTGATCAACCTTGTTGAGCTGGCTATATAACACGGTCGAGTGCACACAGTCCTCACCAGATGGTCTGCTATCAAACCTTGGTGCTTTCCAGTTCTCGGTCGCTTGGAAATCCTCTATTAAATTATCCTCCTGGGCGCAACATACTATGCTGACCTGTTACTCTCGTGGCTATTGTTCATTGCACCCCGATCGCCCTGGTTCTCAGTTTTGGAACCTCTGTCTCTGGACTGGATCCTCTGCGCCTGCTCCACCAAAGCACAGCCCTGATTCAACTTATTCTCCCCAGTCACCCTCTTCGGGCTCTTTTGCTACTATTGTCAATAAAGACTTTTGACTACCTTTGCTTTCCACTGGTGGTATCTGTTTTGTGGTTCCTAACCAACCACATCCTAACAACTTTGGCCCTAACTATTCAAAGATTTATTGCCCATTGGATTAATTGCTCACTTATACCAATGGTTCACATGTTTATAAGCCAGAGTGGCACTCTCTCTCTCTCTCTCTCTCTCTCTCTCTCTCTCTCTCTCTCTCACACACACACACACACACACACACACACACACTAGCATTAACACAATTTAATTTCACTATCAGTGTGATATGCCATAAAGGACTCAAAAATAAATTGGATTCAACTCTTGCTATTGCACTAGTACAAGTACACAGCAACAAAAACCAAGCAACACAGCTACAAGCCAAAAACTTGTGAAATTATGTAAACAAACAAACATCAAAAAATGCATCCTACAGCTTACCTGTCTCTCAAAGGGCACACCTTCATAGGACATATCCTTTGAAGGGTCCATTTCATGAATTTGCTGGGACACAGCTAATGATAAACATATGTTATTAATGTAAATAAAAAATAGAAACAATTATGACAATTGGATACTCAGCCTTTAGTCATCAGACAGCTGATTCCGAGGCCTTGATATCTGGTCTTAATAACCATGATTCAATTGTGGGACAACACCATGTAAACCTCACATGTAACAATGGTGAATTAGCTCACCAACAGGGCGCGCAGGGTGCTCAGTTACACAAGATTGTTCTCACTTTCCTGTGTCTAACAAAGAAAATTTTGATGGTTTGTGTGGTGGTTTTCTTCTGCAGTGCTCAGTGCCAAGCGCTTTCATGTGGAGAACTGTGGTTAAACCTTAATCAGGGCTCTCACTCAGTTTTTGATTCTGCCCTTAAATTTTGCACAATAGTGGTGGGTAGTGGTTGAAATGAACCAGCATTACTTGCCATCTTTTGTAAGGGTCTCAGCTTACTAGTCAAGCCTAATACATTAGACCAGCTTATCTTGCTCTATCTGCTTATACCAGCTGTAAATCTCTTCCTAGCATTTTCTCTGTCACTAAAGAAGCTAGAGCTAGTGCCTAGAGCTCCTAGATCTGCTCAAATCCCGAGTTTATCCTCTGACACGCGAAGAGCAAAAAGTCATGCATGACTATGTCACCGAGGCTTTAGCCCAGAGTTACATTCAGCCTTTCAAATCACCCATAGATTCAGGATTCTTTCTAAGACCCTGTATCGATTACTGTGAACTGAATGATATTACTAAGAAGTTCACTTACCTGTTGCCACTTATCCCAGATGCAAGCTCCGGGGCACGTTCTATTTCTTTAAACTAGATCTTCATAGTACATACAACCTAGTGCGTATAAAAGAAGGGGATAAATGGAAAACTGCTTTATCTACAACCCATGGCCACTACAAGTACTTGGTTATGAACTATCAATTCAATGACTTTTTTGTAATATGCTATGTAAATGTGTTATAGCATTTATAGATGACATCCTTATCTACTCCCCTGATATCACTTCTTACATCCACCAGATGCCAGGTTCTCACTAGGCTTTGTGAAAAATTTTTTTCCAGAATTTCAGTAAAGAAAGCAGAAAAGTGTGAATTCCATCTAAGATGAGTAGCTGTGTAGATAGTTTCAGGTACCAAGGAGTCCACATCTCGAAAAAAAACACATAATTTGGACTGAGCCTCCTGATCTGCAGTCGATCTAAAAGAAACGGTGCTTCTCAAAAGCTAGCCACCAAAAGAAGACTAGCCACCACAACCATGTGAGTGGGGGTGTCTGTGTGTAAGGATTGCTCTCCGCCCTGCTCTCCCCGCTCCACCTCTCGTGCGCACCTGTCCCGAGTAGCGCTGATCAGCGAAGGTACATCAGCATTTCACACACAGTGGAAGCCACCAGAGAATCGCAGTAAGAAAAGAATATTTGTGTTTTGAGATTTAACTTCTGTTGTTTTGTTTCCAGATTGCTCCATTGTTTTATAACGCGTATCTGTTTCTTTGCATTCCAGACTCCATTCCACATTCCAGCAACACACATGCATGCCACTGCATGCCACTGCAAGCGGCTCACTGCATTACAGCAACACACGAGCGCACTCCGGCTCACCACATTCTAGCAACAATCCAGCACTTTCATCACCATTTCTCATATCCAACAATAAAACCCTCATCAAACTGCCTGTCGTTGACCGAGTGTTGTTCTGGGTTTCCAATTCCAAGACCTGTTCTTAACAGTAATCACTGGCCAAGATGGAAACCCCAGGAATACCTTCGGGTGCGACATCAGACATCAATGCCCCCCAGGCACATCAAGCTGTACAAGCTAGTATCAAGCTCAGTCAGCATGAACGCTAGCTGGAAGATCTGATCAAGGGAAACCGAACCCTGACCAAGCACCAGAATCCATTCCCCCCCCCCAAGCTCTTCACTGAGGAGGTTTCCAAGTGCTGAGTTTTCCTCCTCCAGTGCCAGCTGGTCTTCCAACAGTGCCCCTCAGCCTTCCGAAGAAAGGGTTCCAAGATCGCCTATGTGATCAGTCTGTTACACGACCAAGCACTAGCTTGGGCAGAGGCTAACGGCTCCGGTCCGGGTTTCCCCTGGACCACATACCTTTGAGGTCGAATTCAAGGCTATCTTTGATCTAACTGACCACGCCGGCACTGCCGGTATTCGCACACCATATGCCCCACACATGCACGAATTCAGGCTGAGCCCTCCCATTGCGTGCTCCGTTCCTCTCCCCGGCCTCTCCTTCTTGCACTAACCTTGCCCCCTACGCCCGGCGAAGAAGCCATGCAGTTTGATCGCACCCATCTTTCAACCGATGAGCACACCCAGCATGTTGAAGGCCCATATTTATCAAACGTTTTAGTGTGGAATTTTGGACATAAGTGCCGAAAAATTCTTAGATTTACTCCTACTCACAGAGTTAAGTGCCAGTTATCAAAACTCTTAAGTCTAAGAATCACTCTTACTCTCCCGAAAAGTTAAGACTGCTCCAGAGGTCTCTTAAGTTGTTAAGAGTCACCACTGGGGGGCAGAGATGGCACTGAGGAGACAGAGACTCGTGCTGGATTTCCAGTAGTTGTTGGAGCAATAGATGGCACTCACATAAAGATCATTGCTCCCAGCATTAATGAGGATGTTTATGTGAACAGAATAAGGTACCACAGCATCAACACTCAAGTTGTGTTTGATGCAGAATACAACATTTTAGATGTGGTATCCAAATGGCCTGGGTCAACCCATGACGCTCTGATGTTCACTGAAAGCGGCCTGAACAAACTCTTCGAAACTGGACTTGTGCCACTCGGATGTCATCTTTTAGATGATAAAGGATATCCCTTATGCAGATGGCTGCTCACATCATTTTCCAGAGCAGTGACGGAAGCCTAAATCTACAGGTATGTCTACTATGTTATCCATATGTATTTTCCTTTTTGCATAATCCTAATTTAGGTTATAGCTATTTATTTTTTGTGAAATCATCTCACAGGGTTCTACGCGACGTGTCGAAGAAAGAGGGATCGGTCAGTGGAAGCGCATATTTCATATTTTACATTCTGAAATTCGGTACAGTCCGGAAAAATTGTGCAGAATCATAATGGCATGTGAAATTCTGCATAATTTTTGTAAGAAGCGCAATATCCCTTCCCCACCCCAACACTGGAGAACCTGGATGACAGTGATGAGGATGAAGATGAGAGCACCCCTGCCAGCACACGTGATGTGACAGGCTACAGACAACACTTTGCAAACCTTCATTTAGATACAGATTTCAATTTTATGTAAAAATATGCACAATAGTTAGGCATTAAGTTAAGCATGGCTTTATATTTTTATTGTTCTTCCTTTTGCTTTTTAGTATATAATATAGTATATATAATATTCATGCTGCAATTTCAATACTTTAATTTGTAGCTTTAACTTATGCCTTTTCTGTTCCTGTATGTCATTCGGGAGCGAGTCCTCTACCAGACCTCTGTCAAATGCCCACTCTTCCTCCGGCCACTCGTGACTTGAGGTGTTTGGAAGCTCGGTCAAAAAAGCAGGAGCAGATGGAGAATCGGTGCTTAAGCCAGCAGGGTCCATAGCACGAGCAGCTTCTTCATTACTGACGATGCAATAAATTTGAAGGGATAATTAGCATCACAGTGTGTGAAAATGAAAATAAATGACTAAAACAACTTGCCTTCGAGATAAGTTTTTAATTTTCAATAATGCAGGATCCTGACCCCCGTCCACACCACATTGTCATCCCCGAGGATATGCTGTACCACTTCACAAACTGCGCTAAGAGGTTTTCCCGGTGGTCCACCACCTGAGCTGTTGATTTAGTTAGAATGTATACAGTCTCAAACAAAGCAGATAAAATATATGAATAACAAAAGAAATAATATGGTATATATATATATACCAGTGCATGTTGCATTGGATTTATATGTGGATATTTCTGTGCGGCTTTTTAATAGAATATTATACCATTTTTTCTTCACCATGGTGAGCGAATGCAGGCAACATGAGATGCGTGAGATTTCCTCCCAAACATTTTTTTTGTCCGCACTAGTTAGTGTGGGACTGAACCTCTCTATCCAGTTCGGTTTCCTTTTACAATCCATGGCTTTTAGTGATCACAGCATCAATGAAAGCTTTTAAATGCACATTACAAATTGTTTAATCAGCCTAGCACCTGTTCACATTTGTCACCAACAATTAAATGATTGCAACAACATGAAGTCTTGTTTTTATTTGTATTATTTATTACACATATAACAATGTGAATACAGTGTTTTATTTCAGACATTCTTCACAAAAATAACAATTGCACCATTTTTAGGTTAAATGTGAAAGTATTTTAACATTTTTAAACTTTAATCATGATCTTAAACTAGAAATTTGATGCAGTGATTGGTTCTTGCCGGGGGTTTGGAAATGACGTCATCACAGAATCAGCTTTGCGGCATTGACAGGTGTCGTAAATTAGCTTTTAGACTGATACTTAAGAATTACTCCTACACTTCGCTTTAAGTGAGACTTAGAGGCTTAATAAAACATTTTAGTCTCAGCTTTTAACTAAGAATAAGTTTAGACTTAAGTCCATTCTTAGCAGCATTCTTAGGAGTAATCTTAAGAAGTTTGATAAATACGGGCCCAGGTCTGTGCCAAACCCGGGCATTTTTTGCCTGACTGCCTAAAAGAGAGGACTCGCTGCTAATAGTTGGGGCTGCATCGAGCCGATCAGAAAGCTCTTTTCTCACCTGTCTGCCAGTACCGGTTGATCTGCGTCTTTCCCACCTGTTGGTCACAACCCTTGCCCTCAATGGCTCCGACGAGGGCCAGGCGAAGCAGCTGGGCTGTACTCTTGATCCCCTTACGAACCCCCGGAGAGCGGTGGATCTTGTGGGCCAGTCAACAGCCCTCATCACCCACTGTACCCATTCTTTCACCCTGCTCTCTGGAAATCACCGCAAGGAGATTTTGTGTGCACTGATCTATTTTCCTTGTGCTCCCGTCATGCTAGGATACTCCTGGTGTGTTGAGTGCCATGCCCACTGCCTTTGCACTGCCATTACAAAGCCTACTCCAGTTAAACCCTCCAGCATGAGTCTCACCTCCTCGGACATCGCCGGAGTTCCGTTCAAATACCACGACCTTTCTGAGGTATTCAGTAGGGATCAGGCATGTGAAACCAGGGTTTTTTCAGCCTTTCAACAATGTCCTCCGTGATCTCCTGGGCAACTGCATTTTCACGATATCCTGGTTTTCTCCCACACTCTCCCTGAACACAAGAATCACGGGTGGCTCGTCCTTCTGCGACTACTCCAGAACCGTCTTTTTGTTAAAGCAGAAAAATGCATGTTCCACCAAGAAACTGTCCACTTCCTGGGCTTTATCATATGCCCCAATCAGCACCAATCAGACCCGGAAAAGAATTGGGGTTCTGGCTTGTCGGTGACGGCCATGCTTCTATCATCTGGATCTTTTCTGGGTCGGCCTAGAGCTGATTTGGCCGAATGATGAAGCCCAGGAAGGGAACTGTGTCTCGGTGAAACATACATTTCTCTGCCTCTACAAAAAGACGGTTCTGGAGCAGGCGCTGTAGAACCATTCGTACATGATTTCTGTGTTCATGGAGTGTGCGTTAGAAAACCAGTATGTGTGCATGTGAAAATGCATTTACCCAGGAGATCACGAAGTTCATATACATCGTTCATAAATCGTTCATAAAGGCCTGAAAAACCCTGGGAGCATTAGTGAGCCTAAAAGGAACCACTCTGTATTCAAAGTGACCGTGTGGGGTCTTGAACGCGGTCTTCCATTCGTCGCCCTCCTTGATCCGGATTAGATGGTAGGCGTTCCGGAGGTCAAGTTTCGAAAAGGCCGGGGCGCCCTGGAGGCATTCGAGCATCGAACCGGAATGTGGCAATGGATACTTATTCTTCACTGTGATGGCATTTAATCCTCGGTAGTCAATGCAGGGCTCAAGAGACTTGTCTTTCTTTTCAACAAAAAAGAAACCAGCGGGGATGTGGACGGTTGGATGAGTCCAGCTGCCAGGGATTTTAAGAGATATTGGTACGTAGCTACGGTCTCCAGGTAAGTAAACTAATAGAGCCAACTGGAAGGGAGTGGAACTCTGAGAAGGCGATGACATGATGTGCACAATCGTATGGTCGGTGTGGGGGAAGTTCATGTGCCTGATCCTTACTGAACACCTCCTGTAAATCATGGTACTCGGACGGGACTCCTGCAAGGTCTGAAGAAGGGGGGCTAGTGCTGGGAGGTTTTACAGGTAAGGACTTGGTAACGGCCACGTGAAGGCAGCGGACAGGGCACTCAACACTCCAGGAGCGAAATAGACCAGAGGTCCAATCGAAGACCGGGTTATGTTTTAATAACCAGGGATACCCCAGCACGATTGGGGCATGAGGAGAATGGATCAGGGCACACAAGATCTCCTCGTGATGATTACCCAAGAGGATGAGGGTGAAAGGGCGAGTTTCGTGGGTGATGAGGGCTGTCGACTGGCCCACAAGATTCACCGCTCTCCGGGGGTTCATAAGGGGGTCAAGAGGAACGTCCAACTGTGTAGCAAGACCCTTGTCTATCAGATTGTCCTCAGAGCCGGAGTAAACGCAGGCGAGGGTCATGAAAGACAGGTAAAAAGGTGCAGATCAACAGTTAATAGCAGACGAGTGAGGGGAGTGTTTTCGACTCGACACGGCCCCTACTATGAGCGGCGAGCCTTCTCTTTTAGCCAGCTATGGCAGTCTTCCAATAAATGATCCCAACAGATGGTAGCAGAGGATGGTTTATTGATAATTGATTATTGGCTATTAATATTAGTAATTTGTTGGTTTTGGTTGAATTGTTGAATTTTTTTTAATTTTTTGAAAATTGATATAAGTACATTGGTGTACATCAAAGCTGAAGGACCTGATATCTGGGGGACTGACGTGGTCGACCAAAAACAAGGTAAGAGCATTTTCACTCCTCTTTGAGTATTATAAATTTTGTCAGTCCATTGGATAAGGAACTTGTGCAGTAAAATATGTAATTATATAATGCTTAAACTTGCATGAACAGTAGTCAGGGGTACGTACTTCCAGTACTGACACTTTCGGTTGAGTGACCGCTGTGCGCGTCTGGCTGCCACTGCTCTCCGATACTGATGTTGTTTTGTTTTGTTCTTTCTTTCCTTCCGGCTTGTACATCTACTCTCTGCTTTACTATGCGGGCAAGACAGTCGTACATCTGTCATACATCGGCACTACTTCAGTACACTGTGGCTGATCTCCTGTGGCTTCGCCCTCATTATTCTGTGCCTCCGCCAGCAGAGCTGTATCTACACCCGGATATCATTTTTCTGCCTCGCCCTAGATACATCCATCGTTGATCTTGCCGGAATTTTCATGTCGACAGCTCGACTGCATTTCAATCATACTGGTCCACCACCCGCCGCCCTCCTAGGAATACCGGCCGGCATGCCAATCACAGCATGCTAGCTAGCCTAGCTAGATCAGCTAATGCTACCAGCAATCGCGACCTCATCACTACCAGCTTCGCTCTTCTTAACATCCGCTCACTAACGAGTAAGGGACATCTCATACAAGATCTCCTCCGGGACCGTAAGTTTGACTTTCTCTGTCTAACAGAAACCTGGCAACAACCCAATGACTTTTCACAACT
>JAOUQU010016326.1:0-18256 GCA_028566735.1 Ammoglanis amapaensis | reverse complement strand
GGAGCACAGCAATGATTGGAGATTTAGATTTAAAAAAGGGTCATCCAGCACCTAAACGCATGATGCAAGACAACTCATCAAGCCCGGCTAATAAAACTACCCCCCGGCCCTTTGAGGATGGATTTGAGACCCCCCGATTTAGACGTCTATTAAATAACAGAATCATAAAGACAGTTTTCATCTCACTGTGATCTCGGCTTACCTGCAGTCGAAACCAATCGAGCCTCATCCCTCTGAAATCGAACACCTCACCGTCCTCCACTGACAAAGAAAAAGAGAGAGAGAGAGATAAAGTGTTTATTTATTGATAAAATGAATTAATTACGACATTTAGCAGCCGCTTTATTTCTTTCGGCTGCTCCAGGAGCGCCACTCTAGCGTTTGCTCATCGAGCAATCAGGAAAAGAATTGCCCGACTTGCGATGAGTGAAGATATGAGCTGATGGATGTAACACACACACACACACACACTTGACAGTATTTCAATTGGTTCATTTCTAACAAAATCCCAATGTTGTTGCATCAACAAAAGTCACAAAAATCTCTCTCCATGCAGGTCACGTAACCAAACTCACCAACCAAATCAAGCACCTTAAAGACTGATGGGGTATAAAAGATCTTCACCTTGTTTAACACTGAGGGAGGTCATTGTGTTGACGAAGGAGGACATGATGATGGACTCGTCCTCTGGACACACAGACAGGTTCTGAAACAGACACAAGAAAGTCCAGTTATGTGCATTCATTAAAGCTCAGTACTACAGATCTATAAAAGCAACAGTTTGTCTCCATCTAGGGGCCAGTATCGGTCACTACAGGTACAAAAAACCCCAGAAGAGTTCTGAACAGCAGGTATGTTTATTCATTCCATGATAACCTGTGACTAAAACGATGTTCCTTGAACCTCAGTGAGCCGAATCACCAACACACAGCATCTCTCACCTGGACGAGTTCATTGAGGACGACGGCGTCGAAGCCGGACAGGTACTGCACGTAGTACCTCTGCATGACTGGACCGTACTTTCTTACATGGGCCCTGAGCTCTTCCATGTAAAAGATCAGCTCAGCAATATGCCTGAGAAAACACGGGAACACAAGACCAAGATAAACACGAGCTGTGATAAACACTGAATACTGGCAAGTCTGGAAGAAATCGGTCGTCATTACTTGTCGATAAAATCATCGGTGCTTTTTTTCTGAATGTTGTCCGCATGTCTGAGCAGCCAGATGATCTCATCCCGTGCAAACGACAGAGCCATGAAGACGAACAGAGCCTAAAGAGAGAGAGAGAGAGAGAGAGGGAGAGGGGGGGGAGAGAGGGCATGAAATTCTTCACATGGCACTCGATGGGCTTGATCAGACTCGCAGTGCTGCCTGCAGCTACTGAGGGACGCGTCTATCATAAACGACCATATATACACTCGCACATGCTTCGGTACCTTAGGGCCGAGCAAGCCTGGCTGGTCGGCAAGCACGGTAGCCAGCTCTTTTAGCGCAGAACGCAGAAATTTACGCCTCTCCCGGTGCATCGAACCTCTGCAGAGAGCAGGAAGAGACAAAATGAGTGTCAACTGACAGAAATTCAAGGTTGTGCTTGATCACGTGAAGGCAAAATGTCAATGTCGAAACCAGAAAGTCAATTTTAATTTATACTGTGATGATTGAGGGCAAACTACACAATAAAGAAAAGATCTGAAATATAATTATGTTCTGAAAGAGTTTAATACCACTGTAATTGCTTTTCAGAACAGAGTATCTTAGAAAAGAGAAATGCACATACGCGTGAGAGAGCGCAGACTCTTTGCACTCGCGGATGTCGTTGACACGTTTGTTATACCTGCATGAAATTTGAAAAACAAAAACACACATTCAGCCCTCGAGAGAACGTCCAGACAAACAGCAGGAAGTTCTGAGCATGAGCTGGTGCTGACCCGCGCAGGTTGACAAACAGATCTTCGGCAGCTTTGTGGATGTGGAAGACCTCGTCTCTGAACAAGCAGAGGCAGGAGCTGCTCTGGAGCGCCAGTTTCCACAAACTGAGAGCGGTCTGATCGTTGTTCAGGGTGGCGTGGCACAGGATGAAGCCGACTACACACACACACACACACACACACACACAATCAGAGTCAGAACATCACAGAATCATAACAAATCACTGATCAACTCTGGATCTAAAGTGTGAAGACGGAAGTCTTTCTATCCATCCATCCATCCATCCTATCCGATCCTATCCACCTTTCTATCTAAATGTCAGTCTGTACTGGCTCACCGCCACTAGAGGGCTTCTGTTGCATTTGCGGACGGCATCACGTTGATGCAGAAGAATAAAAGCATAGTTCGGTCTTAAGGTCATACACACTAGAAAGTAGTTTACTGCTATAATGAAGGGGGGGAGCCTTAAAGGGGGGCGACACGTTTGTGTGTACACTCCAGTTTAGCACCGATTGCTGTTGTAGATTTAAGCTGATTGACACTGAACAACAAATGATTTTAAATGTTGGTTCATGAACGAAACAACAAACATCAAGTCGCCGCCATATCCAGAGTGTGACTACTTTAACTACAAGCATGGGGACTCCAGTCAAATTTACACAGATGTTTAAATCATCCTTTAATCGGCCACTAGTGTCATACTTACACACGATCCACTTCTCCATGGTGTCCAGAGACAAGTATTCACACGGCATCTAGAACATATAAGACACATGCACAAGCAGTTTAATCATACAGGTGAGGCCACACATGTACTAGATTTATCTATTACGCCGTTGATGTTGATTTTCCTCAAATCCTAATTTAATTAAATCCCAATACACGTGGGACTGGGAGCATCGTATTGAGAGAATAATGCATCACAGTCTCACCGTATCCGACTGTGCTGGGTTTAACATGGTGCTGGGGGCGCTGATCAGGCTCAAGAGCTGAGCGTTTCTCCACTGGTCTGCAGAAAGGTTTCGGCGTGGATACACCATCTGTAGTGAGATCAGAGCATCTGAAAGAGACTAAGAGTGAGAGAGAGAGAGAGAGAGAGAGAGAGAGAGAGAGAGAGAGAGAGAGCAAAAAGGTGTTTAATACTCCATAAGACAACACACACACACACCTAAAGGCTCTAAGAAATCTACCCAAATATAACAGCAAATTCACCTTTCCATGAGGGACGAACTCCTCCATCATTCTCTTGAGAGGATTCTCATAATCCACGATCATCTGTCCGAGCCGAGGATATTCCCGATCACTGTGGATATAAAAACCACAATCGTTCACACCTAAAGCTTTCATTTGTTTTGATACGACTGAGACGAGGCGATCGATACCTGGCGCCGTGCGTCATCTCGTGAGCGTAGTTGTAGAGGCCGATGATGGCTTTGCGCTCTTCGATCCGAGACAGCAGCATCATGAGTGTAGTGTAGGTGACCACCAGGTCCAGGTAGTTCTTCGTCAGGTCGAAATTTACAGTCTGAAAATGGGATCAAGACAAGAATTAAAATAAATAAATAAATAATAACACAAACTGGGGTTCAGAGGTGAGCTTTCGTTTTGATCTCCTGGATGAAATCGGTTTTGGTTCGTTTCTCATCCCTCTTTAGTTACAGTAAAGATGGGTGGGTTTGTACTTAACATGACTGTAAATCTTAACACACACACACACTAGAGGGCAGCAGTGAGCACACATAGCTATCCTAGCCCTGGCGACCCCGGCAGCAGTTTAGGGTTCGATGCCTTGCTTACGGGCCACCTTGAGATCACTTGATAATTTCTCTAAACACCAGACAACGTCTGCATCAAATACTGAGACTCATAGTAACTGTACGATGACGATAAACAGTGACGATCACGTTCTTCTCTTTACACGGCTGCTTAAAACTCACTCGCACGTTGGGAAACTAAACAAAATATTTCTCGGACGTCAAACTTACAATATCAAAGAAAACTTGGCAAGCGTCGATAGTGTTCAGCAGTTCACTCACATGGTCCTGCAAGAGCAAAACACCAGAAAGAAGATCAGTAAATGGATGTTGTAGAAACGTATATGGACAATATACTGAGTATAACTTAACTAGTAAACATTAACTAGTTTGATTTCTGAGATTATTTATTAAAATCATATCAATACTAATGAAATCTTTCTACACTAAACTTGCATATAAATGTGTAATAAACATTCGATCCTAAACCATTCACCCTGACCGCTGAAGTTCCTCTTGTCAAGTCTTTATTAGATGTAAAGATTTAAAGAACTAAAATCATCAATCAGATCGTCCTAATATTTTTAGCCAGCAGCGCAAATCAGTGCACACGTAGAGTAGAAATACCACCTTAAAAACCCACCTTAAATTCCATCACATCTACAAATGTGAAGTAATACAGGGCCAGATTCTTTAGTATTTCGGACTTTTCCTTCTGGAGCTGTGCGAGCTGTTGCTGTGGTGATAAAGAAGAAAAACATCATTATAAAAACTATTCGTTAATCTAAACTAAACAATCAAATGTTGACTGGTTATGTCAACATAAATAATTCTGTAGAACCACAACCGCAATAAAACAATGACTTCTGCTTTTATTGAATCACTTCTGGTGAACGTTTCCTGAAATAAAAAAACCATCACCTCGAAAGCGGTCCTAATACCGATCCAGTGGTTATAAAAGGATGTGAGATGCTTATTTCATACTAGTGAGATAGTTTGCTTGTGGTGTGTATTTGTGATGCGATACACGCGGTCACCAAGAGTCCAAATCTACTTAACAATACTTTATAATACGCATATAACCTTTTAACTGCCAATATTTTTATTATTGATTTGTTTTGTTAATTTGCAATAGAGAAAAGCACTGGAATGTTAAGACTACATTATCAACAGCACTGTGGTTCCAGAAGCTGAATTAGAAGAGAACCCCGGGACGAGTCCCAACATGCTGCACTCCTGTTTCACGACAAAATCCTGAATATTTACTGACTTTACATCAAATCTGCACCGCAGGAGATCAGGGCTCAACAAGTCTGAAGCCCTGATGTGCTACTGCAGTTCTAATAAAAACTCAGAAAATGTTCGAGAATTATTAGTTATAATAAAATATGCTATAAAATAATGAGCATTTTTGTAGTTTCAGCAAAGTGGATTTTGCTCCACTGAGAAAATACGACGTGTGACTTGAAAGGACGGATGGTTACGTTACACACAGCAAACAAAGAAATGCTACACCAAATTCTATTACATTTAGAACAAGCTGAGATCAGAGTGTTCGAGTTAAATGCTTGTTGTCAGTCTAGAAATAAGTTATCAGTGAATGAAAACGTCTCTAAGAGCCCTGAAGCAAATGGTAAGTAGGTTTCAGGTATACTGAGCTTAAACTCTTGCTTATGGATTGAATTGTAATGTTTTGATGGAGTTGAATACCGTTAGATAAACCTTATCAAGCGTTCCACCATCCTTAATATTTTGCATCAATGTGTGATGATGACGTGTGTAAACATGAGGGCTGTAAACCGCCCAGGAGCTGGTCAATGAAGCCAACATGTGAACATGCAGCCACAGACACGGAAACCTCAGAACATGCTACGACTCAAATTCACGGTGTGTGTCAGACATCGGGCCGCGATCATCGGCTTCTTTTGTGCGTCACATTAAGGACCAGGTTCATGTTTCGACTGGCTTGAATGTCAGTATTTCACCATCAGATGGAGTTTCGTGTTGCACAGTAGAAGCATTGCACCATGGGTAAGAGCCTCTGATTAGTCACGTGGGACTTACGTTACGCACTCACAGCATTCAAGAGACACTTTTATCCAAAGTGATTTAGAATGACAGTTTAGGGATGTGACGAGAGTCCGTGAGGGTCCGTGAGAACAACACAAGAACTTTAAAATATTTAAATGTTCATATAATAATTTCATTATTTTAATGAATTAGATGCCGTCTCCTGTACTGATGAATTTTAACAGATTGTTAAACAATCGTCTATCAATCAGACTGGTCAAAGCTATCGTCAGATTTTAATCTCGTTTTCACAACCCCTAGTACGTTTTCACCCTTTAGCAGACGCTTTAAACAGAAGTGACTGAAAATTACAACTTTAAATGATTATAAACACAATTTTTCTGAGCCATTGATGGTTAGAGGACATGCACAAGCAACAGTGGAAACTTGGTGGGGATGGTGGTAGTGGGATTTAAACCGGCATCCTTTTGTTAACAGATCCTGTAACCTCAAGGTTAAATAATTTATAGACTTATATGTTTGGATATATTAAACTAAATAAAGCATGAGGTGATCAGAACAATTAATTGGCACTGGAGAGATTAAGCAGGGATGTAAAGATTTAGCAAGAATAGATATGAATCGATTCACTTGGATGAATCGACATTGACTTTAAACTGCTATTTTCTCAGAAATAATAATAATAATAATAATAACAATTTGTTTAGCTAGACTTTATTATTATTAAAATTTCCCCTTATTAATTTATGTACATAAAAACAACTTGTCTTCAGTTATCATGAACCCTGCAATCGTATCACATGAGTGGGTGAAACAAACTAAGATTGTCTAAAATGTTTAGAGTCCTGGTACTACAGGGGAAAGATGTCTGCACCACACAAGTGTCTGGATGTGACCAGAGTAGCCACCAAATTTAGGAAAATAAACAACAAACAGCAGAATTCTGAGGTTTCTCGAATCTTGTCGAGCTTCGTGTGGTTGGAACATGAAGATAGAAATATGAGTTAGCGCTAAACAAAGCAAACTGGCTTCAAACTTACCAACAGAACAATCCAGAACAACAGCCATGTTAGGCATGCAGAGGACGTAGCACGCGCGCACACACACACACACACACACAAACACAAACACACAAAAAGAAAGAAACATGTATAAACACAAAATTCAACTCAAAACGTTCTAAACATGGTGCTGGAGATCATCAGAGAAGCAGCTCAGACATGAATCAACAAAGCTAACAGAGCGGCATCTGAAAAATACAACAGACTTTAAATACAAACACAACACTGGATATTAGAGAGACACAAAGAGATACGGGCACAGAGACGGCGGTGTAAACGTATCATAACACGAATGAGTGAAACGAAGTTTCCATCCAAACGATTGATAAAAAGATTTTAGGAAAAAATGTCGCGTTTCCATCACCTACAGTTCTGCAAATAAACCACTAGGTGGCGTTTCGATGCGCTGCAGAGAAATGATCCAGACGGAGAGATTTATGGTATATTTTTAAGTACAATTACGCTTTCGGTAGATGAACGACTGATTCAGACGAATCGACTGAACCGATTCGTTTTACTGACTTGATTACTTAAACTGAATCAGGAATCACCAGCACTGGCACAGACATTCCTGCAGGGGGAGCCATGTCGTGTCCCCGAGTCATGTAGGAAGAGTCGTGTTCAGGTCTCCCACTGCTCACGCTCGTAACCGCTCCAAAATACAGACCAGATGATCGGACTGTCCGGTTGAAAACACAACTATAAATGAACGATTCGAGCTGAAACGTCGTCGTTTATTCACTAAACAAAAGTTTCGTCCGCTTTGGTTAAATTTCACTAATTGCAAGATTCAAACTTTTCCACATCGTTCAAGCGTGAAAAATTTCTACAATAATTTTAGGCTCTTGTATTGAATTTTGAGCTTCATCCATTCGGGTTCTGTAATGCGCATTTTCAAAATCTGCACACACAAAATAAACCTGTTGGATATTAAAGCGGTTACTCACGTTATTGTTGCGGGTTTCCACAGCCGGGAACTTTCTCACGATGAACTTGACAGCTGACTCGAGGCTTTTGTCGATCAGGTACGAGGGCTTCGCTTTGGGATCGCCACATGCCTGAAAAAAAGCATAAAAGGAGATGGAGATGATTAAAAAGCTGCCTGTTGAAACGACATTACAGGAACATCAGAGGTTACACGTGAGAGGATGAGGAGGAAACATTGCAGGAATCTGGGCACAGCTAGAAAATGCATGAGAGGTCGATAGCACCCAATGTCCTGGGCCAGCAGTGTGTGAAATGTATTTCTGTGTTATTATGAAGCTCTGTGAACAGATAACGTGGAAGTAAAAGATTTCATCACACGACACACTGAACCCTAATATAATGAATCAACAAGCAATCCAATGTAATTTACTAGCTTACCAAGTGGCGTACTATATATTTCCCACAATGCAACAAGGTTAAAAGTGCTCTCCGACTTTGAAGGTTTTTAAAAAAATGAGTAAGTCTGAGTTTCTCTGCTCCATGTCCGTGCTTTGCTTTGGATGACTTGTAACACAACGAAGTGCCAAAGCTGCAAATGTTTGTTTACACTCACGGCTCAATATAACAGAACACGACCCTGTTTATATCACATCATAATGACTGAAAATATCAAAGTTGTATAAACTATTTAATAAAATCCTGCACATTAATAACTCACATGAAGGAATCGACCACATCAAGTCTGAAAACATGGATTTGATCGAACGTCTAAAGAGAGGTAAAGATAGACGACTCAAAAACAAGCCCACAAAACAAAGTGTACAAAGTGTGAGGACATTAAATGAGATACGTCGAGGAACAAGTTCAAATGATCAGATAAATAGGCCGGATTACCAGTTACATAGAGAAAAGTGTAATGGATGGATAGGTGGTAGAATGGTGGATAGACAGGGAGATGGATGCATGGATGTTGGAAAGGATAGACGGGTGTAGAGTTAGATTTATGGGTGGATTAATGGAGGAATAGATGGACGGGTGGATGTGTGGATTGACTGGAATTGAAGATATTGATGGATAGACAGGAAGTTGGATGTATTGTTGTGTGAATGGATACGTATGTAGACACTACGTTGGCTTAGTTGGCCGTTTGGACTGATGGGTAGATTTAAAGACAGACAAGGAAATGTATGTATGGATGAATAAAGTGAATGGACAGTTGGGTGGATTAATAGGTGGATGTCTGTGTGTGTAGACTGAAGCGTGAGTAGATGGATTTGATGGATGGATGGATTAAGGGAGGGAGAAACAGTTCTGTAAGACAAAAGCAGACAAATCATCCCCCCGTGATATTTCGTTCCAAGATGTCTAGGAACAGCGATTTTTGGCGTGAAGCCTTCAGAAGACACGTGAGCAGCGTGCAGAACGACGTTCTTCTATCCTAAACAGTAAGTCTGATTAGAAGACCATGAATAGTAGCGTTTCTGGGAAGCTTGAACTTGGAAGCCATCCAGATTGTCCAGTTTTCGGTCGTAGTACCAAAATCTCATAAAAAGAAAAGAAATCAATCAATCAAAAAATAAATCATGACAAACTCAGCCGATGGATTTGGTGATTTGTCAATACTATTGTTGTTTCGTTGACACCGGTGATGGATTAAGCCAAAGTGTGAATCAAAGCTTATTTGCTTTTTGTTGGAACCAGAACCAAGAGAACAGAAGACATTAGCCTGAAATCTCCACACTGGTTTCCAGTTCAAATCACTAAACGCTGAGGGTCCAGAATAAATTCTTAATCTATGTACAGCTTTAAAATATGTACAGGTCACATCTGGAATCAAAGCTAAACACTACAAAGTTGCTTCTAGCTTCATTTGCCCTAGTTTATAGCAGTTTCCCAATCTAGGTTAAGCCAAATGTATGCGGACACCCATCAGTTATCTTATTGCTCGCCTTTTATAGCCACTATACTCCCGTTCTGGGGGGGGGGGGGGGGTGGTGTTAGGGTTTAGGGTTTTTTGCACTAATCACTTGCACTTGGTAAAAACACAATTCCTTTGAAAAAAGAAGATGGAAGCAGGTCCAAGCACGTCACTGATTTTGTATTCTCAGACGATTCTTGCCAGCGCCTCGACCGTACAGTAGAAGTCGCCGTGGTAAGATGGAGACTTTCCGTCCCCCCTCCACCTGTCCCTACTGAAACTTGAACATGGAACAAACAATCTAAACCAAGAAGACAAGCCACGAGGTCCGGCTGTGATGGCCTGGCTCGCAGTCAACAACCCCGCTTCATCTCAACGTTGCATGACCCTCTGTGGGCCACGAGAAGTTCCATATAAAACCTGTCGGCAAAGGGTGTGCCCCGAACAGCTGATCTAAAGGAATTTCCACTTAAAACACAGCGCAGTGCAAGTAACCTGAAACAAGCATGTTGTGATATTGTGAGATTTCGCAGCACATGCCTACGATGGTCGTCAGAAAAACAGCTGGATGATGACGAGAATCTGCCGATGTGATGGATGGCTCTGAATGAAGAATGGATCTAGAGATAAATGAACAAGCAAACCAAGAAGAAGCCACGAGACAGAAAGCGCTCTAACTGTAGTGCAGTTCGGGGACAGAGTGTATCGGGTGTGTATTGAATACGGAGAGGAAGAGATCATGGGGCGTAAGACTGGCAGCAAAGCAGGAAAAAGGGAAGACGGAGGGAGCGAGGAAACGAGATTTTAGGAGGGTGGTGGAGGGGGGTGTTAGGAAGGTGGAAAAATGTGCAAACCTTCCAAACTTGTCCTTGCTGGGGGAAGCATTGTAACAGAAAACAGAGAAAATTACACAATAAAAAACACAAATACGTTTCCAGATTGTCTACCATGCACATCTGTGGCTAAACTCATCAGAGCTGGGAAGTGAACCAGGTCTGTCTGGATAAATGGGAGTGTTCACTTGAAATGAAAATACTCCCGACATGCAAGAACACGACGACAAAACAACAAAAACAACAATGACAATTTAATCACTGAATGGTTTATTGTATTTAAAATGGAGACAAATAAGCAGATGCACGTTTAAATACAATAAAACACAATAGGAAATAGAAATGAATTGATAAAAAGAATGTTGTACAATGACTCCATTGTTCCCTGCATACACTTAATCAAAAACTGGAAATCAGTGTTGGAAGCCAAGTGGATAACCGCGTGTATGAATCCACGTTGTGTATGGATCTAAGAAAACATGCAGATAAAATATTCACAATAATGTAACCGCTGACCTACAGAATCAAAGTTTATTGAATCTTTAATAATCTTTCTGTAGGCCAATAGTATAAAGAAACTCCCCAAACTGGGGTCACAAAACAAGCTTCTACAGATTTCATTTTAAAAATATCGTGCCATGAGAATTGATATTTCAGTGATGGTCGAATCCTAATATTATTTTATGGATCGACTATTCAATCTACGAACTTAAAAGTGGAATAAATCCCTAAAAATCCAAAATCCAAAATCGCAGAGCAGAACATTAAATCACTGCTCTTCACTGGCATGTTCGGTTTTCAATGAAAAAACAAGCTAGTAAGATTAAAATATTTGATAAAACTAAATGATTTCCCTCTAAACTATCACAGAGGACGTTTAGATCTTCAGAACTGAAAGTGACACGACCACTTAGCCTAAATAAATCCTTTCCTTTGAAGAGTCACTGATTTCTTTTTTAAATTACATAGGAGTCGACTTCCTGAGTCCTGAGTGATTGGCCAGTTAATCTACAGACATCAAACCATTACAACCATTATGAGGATTTGTTTGTCAGGGGGTATGAAAATATGTCATTAACAATTCCATTATATGTTTATATGTTTAATCCACCCATACAAAGCCGATCTATCAATCACAATATTCATCCATTTATTAAATTGATCTACACCTTTAACCACCCATTCATCTAATTATCAGACGTCATCCAAACATCTATTCATCCTTTAATCTACCCAACCACCACCAGCAGTAATCAATCCACCTACCTAACTAAGAGCCAGCTCAGCATCCATCATGCAAGGTTCCTAACCGTGCGGAAACAAAATACTTCCTCTAGAGAGTCTAAATACTCATCAACTGAATCCATTTATTGTATTTCATTAGTGATCTATAAGTAATCTATAATGAAGTCTCTATGTGAGACAGTGCAGCCGAGTTAGTAGATCTTTAGTCTATCGACTGAACGTCTGAGGGATCAAATCAAGGCTCTGCTACAAGCCACTGTTGGGTTCCCGAGCGAGACCCTTAACCCAGTCTGCTCCAGGGACATCGAACGATGGCCGACCCTGTAGTAGCGCTCTGGTTCCAACTTCTATACGAGATAGAAGAAGAAATAATTGTGTTGTACTGTACATCTGTATATGTGTAATGATAAATAAATAAATTATATCTTAATGTACGTCCATCAGTCAAATCATACATCAATACAACCAATCGCTGGCTTACAAGTTGAGTCTCTATATTTCAAAAGATTCTTTCTAAATTGGTTCATTAATCTTAATAATCGGGCATCCTTGTTCTACACACCCAGTAATACACAGTAACATTTATTTCGAATTGAACACAATCCTCAATTTTATCATTAATTAAACCAAACAAAGTGCAAACACATTCGAAAAGATCCAGTGTGATGAGAATCATCTGGTCTCGTAGTGGGAATTCCTTCTCAGCCATGAAACTCACGCAGCAATAAAATTCTTGTCACAATTGCAGCTTAACGGCTGCACCATCACCAGCGGGCAGTTGCTAAGCAACAGGACTGGTTTAAGAAGATGTGTTGGCTTCAACGAACAAGTGAGATCTGAACTACAAAACATTCTAGAACGAATTAACGCTTATCAAATGAGCTAAATGACCGGGTTTAGTTGGGTTTATGGGATATGAAATCAGTGATATGGCTCCTACAGCAGAATGAACTTCCATCACGGGAAGTAAAAGAGAAACGATGAGAAAAATGTAAATATATACAACAGAATGGAATTAACATTATTTATTGAGCTTGTGTGCAGGATTGTGGGATGGAATTTGTCTCCACTATAAGTAAAGACAGTGAGACAACCTCGTCCTCCAACACATGTGCAGTACTGACTGCATCTTTTACTCTGTACAAGTTTGTGGATCAGCCATGTGCACAGACAGCCTGACCCTGATCAAACCAGATGAGCCAGACAATGGCGTTATACACAGTTCGATCCGATATATTTATCTGACTAGAATACAATCTAATAACATAAATAATGGCATGATTGGATCCCTGAAAAGTAAGACTCGACTGTCACAAAGTTTCCCTTGTACGTTTAACCTACAGGCACCTTAAGATCTACGATGAGAAATATCAGTGAGCGATTGTACCAAGTATCAGTGAGTGTGGGTGTGTGTGCGAATGTAAAAAGTGAGTGGGTCGGCAGGAAAAAAAGAAACACGAGGTGAATGGAACTGACAAAAAAAAGACCAGAGTAATCCATATCTTACAAATCCATCCTGCAGCCAACTGGATCAAATCCAGTAGTGCACACACACACACACACACTGCTCAGCAAATCTAAAATAATACTGTATATTTTATTTACATTTACATTATACAAATAATTCAAAGTTAATGTAAGAAGATTCTGAACTAGTAAAATAATATGAGCCTCCTAATTATTGAGACACATTCACATCCAGTATTAAATATTCAAAGCCAAATCTAATGCTAACATGTCGAAATGTCTGATATTAATCAAATACTTCCAATTTCATGGGGGTCATGCATGTTATCAGTCAACGGCAGTCTCCTCCTGACACATCTACTGTATTGATCCGATTCGGACGCGTCGTGACCCTGCAGACCGTCAACGTTTCCATAACTCATACAGAACCACACACCAGATTTACATCACAACACAACGACCGATCATCAGATCCTGCCGGAGGATTAAACCAGCGGAATCACTTGTATACATCAGTGAATCAGACACGAGACGCTACAGCAGGATCGTGACGCGACTGTCAAGCTCCAGACAAAATAAAACCACCACACACTGGATAATGAAAACTGCCACTTAACGATGAAACAAAAAGGGTGAAGCAAATCAAACTTTTCTTACAACCATGCCAACCTCACACATCTGTGATGTCAATGAACAGAGAGAATAGTGAGTGTAGTGAACAACCCACAGCTGTAATATTAATAATAATAATAAATCACTTTCTATAAAAGTGAAATAAATGATAAAACAACTTACATATGACAGCACAAAAAAACTATAATTATATATATATATATATATCCCCACGTACATAAATAATAGTTTTATTTTATTACCATTTATATCTATGTGCACTTTTATATTTGTAAAACTAAATATTAAACCTAAATGTAAAAGTATATATATGTATTGTATTCAATATTAACACAAAAAAACTAATTAAAATTGCAGACGATTGAATCTAGCATATATTTATATATATTTATATAATTATTATTAATTTATTTGAAGCTCCAACAATTTTTTTCTCACGTGACACATAAATAAAAGTCTGTTATACCTTCACATAATTTAATTTCATTACAACTTATAACAATATTATTATGCGCTTTTTTATACTAGTACAACAAAATATTAAACCTAAATGTAAAGGTATATATTTATATATAACTAAATATGTAATATATATATTTCTTCTTTGATTTTTTAAAATGCTGTACATTATAAACATAAATAAATGTCACAAATTACAATTTACATTAAAATAAATGAATCCCATCATTAGAAAAAAATTATACAGATATTAACTCACTCATATTATCAAGTTTACTTCAATATTTGTGTAATAAATGAATATAAATATATTAATAAAACAGCACTATTAGAATGTTGAACAGTAATGTCATAGTGTAAATATTACGGTTACTAATATTAAAGCAGTGATGAAGAAATATGGACATTATAATAATAATAATAATTATATTTTATTACACGTATAATTAATGTCAAACATGTCATATAATAATTAACACTACGTTAGCATTAGCAACCGTGCTAATCATAGCGACTACAAACGTAAAAGGAACTTATTTATCGATAAAAGATGCCATTTATTCAGTGACTTGATGCACCATTTGTTAAAAGTTTATGCCAAAATAACATGTTGGATATAATCGCACCGGGTTATGCAAATAATAATAAACGCAAGGTTTAGCATGTTAGCATTTCGTTTAGCATAACTAGCGTTACCCGATCAGAACCCGAATATCAACACATGAGAAAGATCGCAAAGAATTAAAATTAAATAAAATGCTTAAATAAAACAAAAAAGGGAAAAATGTGGGCAATAATAAGTTAGTAGGAGTGTATTTGTTGGTTTTATGGGGTATTATAACTGTCATGACAGGCCCCGGGGTGAGGGCTACGTGCTAAATGGAAACCATGGTAACAGTATTAAATAATAGTTGCTATGTGATTGTAAACGTGGTGTTGTGACGTAATAATTTTTTTTTTTACCTTTTTGATGTTATAGATGCGGGTTAACATTCCCACTCCTCGATCGTTTAGGATGGTCAGTTTCTCTGCCAGTTTTTGCTGGCTCGGCTGCATCACACCCCGAGACATTTTAACTGCGGATAATGTTGGATTAAAGAGCGGATTCGGGGACACAAATCCCGCTGCGAGCGGTGCAAATGTAAAGAAATAAATAACCCGGGTCGGCTTGTATGTTTACATGGATTCCATATTCCGGGATAAAAAGCTGCTACACGGCACGAATCCTCCTGTCCGGTATTTTCTAGGTGTTGTCCCGTTTCCTCTGTAACGCAGGGCGGCGTCCCAATCTACTCCTGATCCCTACATAGTGCACTAGTACAACCGCCATTTTACTACCAGCTTAAACCACTTAAAACCAGCCACTTAAACCATTCAATGATCAGGGCCACGTTTACACATTCACTCAATGAGCTTAGAAATAACCTGAAAATAAACATTTTATTTACCAAGTATTGTGATAATAAATGACCGAGCACTTGCTTGCGGGTCAGATCAAGGTCACTGAGTTTTCAGTGGTTTTCAGTGAGTGCAAGGCACACAGAAACACCCTGGGTGGTCTACCAGTCCATTAAAGGGCCAACATATTTAATCTGGGGCAAGTTTTTCCCAATAGGAATGTGGTCAAGTGTTCCTGAGTAAATTTTGTCTAAGTTGTTTGGTTCGTTTCTTGCACTGTCGTAACTTTGAAAACTGGTTTGTCTGCACTAGCTTTACATATTCTAAATGGCGTGTAAACACTTTGTAAGATGCTGCAGGTAAGATTGTCTGTTAAATGGTTTTTATGTAATGTAAATGCATCCAAACTGCACCTTACAACTTTTGGTGATCATTGCATTTTGCTCAAGGGTACACAATCAAATGTGATGAAGATTTATGAATTAATGTGTATCTTTCTTATTGTGTTGTCTTTTGGCAACTGATAAACAGTTATGACGTGTAAATTCTTGATATAGCATATGTATAGATTTGTCATACAGTGCAATTATTGTTTACTGCAATAAATAAGATTAGTCTTGTCTGAATGAAGTGTTAAAGGTTACATAAACCCAAATGATTTTTGTAGTTGTGTTTATTTTTAACATACTGAAAAACCCACAAATCAGCGTTAATCCAACATCTTTTTGCTATCTGGGTGTGGACTGTTGGAGGAAGCCGGGTCTCCTACATGATATTAACCTACACAGAAATGAGGAGAATATGCAAACAGAACCCAGAGAGGACCCGGATCATCCCAACTGAGGACTTACTTGTCCAAATGTGTCACTTTCCGCCAAGATTAGATAAAGTTGGATTTTTGCGTCTTTCCACGTGATGATGAGGAAACATTTGCTTTGTGGCTCAACTATATTTGTGTTGTACAATTTTGTTCAGTATTTATTTTTAACACACCAGTACACTGTAGTGTCTGACCAGAAATAAATAAAATACATAAAGGAGGACAAACTAGGTAGAAAATGGACAAATCCAAATCAGTAAGATGTTGCAACATCTAAGAACCAATGAGAAAAAAGTCGAGGGAAAATGTTATAATTTCTTTATTTGTTATAGTTTATTGACAGTGTTTACAGCTCCGCCTGGCGGTGAGATTCTGTCACACAGTTGCTCCACCCAGTTATTCCACCCGGAACCCTCGTTTCACAGAAAACGAAAGTGATTTTGCTCTTGTAATTTGACAGAAGCGACCAGAGAAATGGCAGAAGCCCGAGTTTCCGAAGATCAGGACGAATTTAACTGTGCAGTGTGTCTGGATCTCTTGAAGAATCCAGTGACCATTAACTGTGGACACAACTTCTGCATGGAGTGCATTAATGTGTACTGGGATCAAAGAGATCAGACTGGAGGTTTCTGTTGTCCTCAGTGCAGACGGGCCTTCACCCCAAGGCCTGTATTACACAGGAACAACATGCTGGCTGAAATGGTGGAGAAACTAACCGTTCGTCCTCGGTGTGCAGATGTTCAGTGTGATTATTGCACTGAGAGAAAAGAAAAAGCCACCAAGTCTTGTCTGACATGCATGGTTTCCTTGTGTGGAACTCATCTTAAACCTCATTTCACACTTCCTGTGTTGAAGAATCACAAGCTGGTCGATGCCGTAACAGATTTACAGGAACAAATCTGCAGTCAACACGGAAAACTTCTGGAGATCTTCTGTCAGACTGACCAAAGCTGTATCTGTTATCTGTGTATGGTGGACAACCACAAAGATCATCATACAATCTCAGTTGCTGCTCAGAGGAATGAAAAGCAGGTGAGAACAAGAACTACTTTTAACTTTAAAGTTCGCTTTAAATAAAGTCAAGTTGAATGTTGAAACATGTCATGTGAATTGAAGCCTGTTTGGTAAACAGCACATCCATGTCTGGGCACTGATGTTGGTCAAAAAGAATCAATAGATGTGTTCATGTCTTTGTAGAGCTTTCTTCTTGTATGCCGCACTATAAAGATAGAATAGGTAAATTACCTTCCTTAAACTGTTGCTGCAAAGATCGAAGCATATGAACGTCTCAAAAAAGTTAGTGATATATTTGGCTTTATGGATAAAGGTTAAAACGTTCATGAAAGTCGGTCGTTTGAGTAGAAGCATCCAATTGTGATCTAGGAGGACGACCAGGTCATATCATTAAGGTTTTGGAGTATAAAATTACCAAACTATATGTTTTAGAGAACAAGTGTTTAAAATATTTTATTCGAATTTTATTTCACATGTATTTTAGTCATTGTTGCTTATGCACATTTCGATCTAAAATGTGTAACTATTACAAGTAGAACTTTATTTAGAAAAATGTTCTGACACTGATTTAAATGCTGTGTTGAATGTTTGATGATTTCATATTTAGAATCAAGCAAAGGAGGTGCATCAGAACCTCCAGAAGGGGATTCAGGAGAAACAGAAGACTGTGATCAGGCTGAAACAGGCTGTGATCTTTTTTAAGGTAAGAACTGAATATAGAATTTGTAAACGGTAAGAATACATGACCTGCATTATTAATTTGGC
>JAOUQU010016218.1:0-18257 GCA_028566735.1 Ammoglanis amapaensis | reverse complement strand
TGTGTGTGTGTGTGTGTGTGTGTGTGTGTGTGTGTGTGTGTGTGTGTGTGTGTGTGTGTGTGTGTGTGTGTTTTAACCACAAAAAGCAAAACAATACGGTGTAACATGAAACAGATTCTAATATATTTGAATTACTTGTTCGCACATTTGCTTCTCTCTTAACGAGGAACCCCAAACCAAATACACAGTGACGCCGATTTAACAGGCTAAAGCTGGGTGAGAACAGCATTTTTGAAGGTTAAGGGCCCAACAGTGACAATATGGTAGTCGTGGGGCTTGAACCGGCGACCTTCTGATGCCTTTGTTCCATACCTTAATCAGTAAAATCATCACTGCTTGTGTGGCTTGTGTGGGCCAATGAACATGCGCAGGGATCCACTGGATCCACTGCAAGACTCACACATGCACTCACCTATAGAGAGATCCAGTGTCTGTAATCAATGATGGATAGCAGAATGTTTTAGGATTGTGGGAGGTAACTCACACAGACTTAAGGGTTACATGAAGACGACTTAAAATTTAAATATACCCAATAAAACAAAGTCCGGCGTCGGCTAGTGGACAGTTAATGAGCTGCTTTTATCCGTTATCATTAATTATCATGGCATTATTCATCATAGATTTATTCTTATAACAAGATTTTGGACTGGACCAACTTCTGGAAAATTCTGAGCCATGCTGTTTTAATGTGTCTAGTATATTCTAATATGGGGCGGCACGGTGGCTGAGTGGTTCAGCACTGTCACCTCACAGCAAGAAGTCCCGGGTTCGATCCCTGGTTCGGGCTGGGGACTTTCTGTGCAGAGTTTGTATGTTCTCCCCGTGTCAGCGTGGGTTTCCTCCGGGTACTCCGATTTCCTCCAACAGTCCAAAAAATGCACCAGGTCGATCGGAAATGTGAAATTGTCCAGTAGTCTGACAAAATTCCCACCACTTACTGGTGGTTGTCGTCAGGAAGGGCATCCGGACGGAAAACTGCTCCAAACATTAACATCCGACCCCAGGAACTGGGAAAACGCACCATAAACGAATAGAGAGAGAGAGAGAGAGAGAGGTTTACAGAGTTATATAGGAGTAGGTTGGACGTTGACGTGGGAGGAAACTGAAACGATGTTATTTCACGTGTAACGTGTCACATGATATCTCGAAGATGCTCTGAACTCTCAGAGCGAAAAACCCTTGAAGACTTCCAGCATCCAAGCCCGCGTGCACAGAAGTGGTGGGTATAAAAATAATAATAAAGCGGTATTATAAATAAATATATATGTATATATATTTATTTTTTGGATAGTTGTAGGAGGATCTTTCGAGACGCCTTCATCCTGTTGCCATGTATTAAATCCTTCAGCTTTCAGGAACGTCCACGTTTCCAGAGAACGGGGTCAACAGTCTCCGGAGAGAGCAGCAGACAGGAAAATAATAATCTGTGTTCATCGGTGCATCCGCTGGCAGCACATAGTGACGGGGATCTGGACCTACGGTTCTACGGTTAAGCACCACTGCGTCGACGGAGGTTCCATCAAACGGATCGGCATGGCGACGGATGTAATGAAACATTTGAAGCTTGGATGTGGTTGGGAGAAAGTCAAGCTCTTTATATTCCGGCTTTAGGAAGCAGATCGTTCGGATTGGTGTCGCATGGACGATGGGGACACATTAGATAGTTCGAAATTGGCGGGGTAAATAAGACGTTTTCGTCCAATCAGCTTGATCATTATTATTATTAGAATGGTTAGGTAGAATGGTCCACCGCACCGGAGCGGGTTCGTTCCCATGGCGATCGAATGGAAGTGGAAACTCGCGTGATCTGGCGACGCCTTCTAACAGCACGGGGGTGGAACTTCTGGCCCCTCGTCAGGGTGTTTCTGTGTGCCTTGTGTGCCAATTCTAATCAATAATAACGATTCTGAGGCCGCTGGTGACCGGGGAAAAAAGGTCCATCAATAACGGTGCACGACGATGACAGATGAAAAGACGTCTGTGAATGCGCCGGTGAAACCGCTGGTCACTCGGGACGACTGTCCGGTCTGATCCTGTTGTTCTGTACTGATCAGACGGAGGTCAGTGAAGTGGGACTGAAAGAAGGATCTCTCTCTCTCTCTCTCTCTCTCTCTCTCTCTCTCTCTCTCTATCTCTGGTCTAGAAGTAAATAAATAAATCATTGAAATTAATTGCTGCCGTTTGAACCAGCGGCCGTCAATTCTCCAGCGTTAGAGGATCATAACGTATGCCATTAAAACACTCCCACCTAAAGGCGATTGGATATAATAGCACCCGAAATCTGTTCCTTACGTGCAAGCTGACAAGGCAGCAAACAACTTACGCTGCAACCTAGACGCTCGAGGGTCCGACGGTTCAGCCGAATAAACCTTTATGACACTTTATGCCTCTATTTAGCCATTTAGCTGATTTTCTTCAACACTAACGCGGTGTTTTTCAGCTTCATTCAGTCACTCAGGCAACAGAAAAGGGTTTTTTTCCTGCTTCCCAGCGGTCCCTTGAGAACCCGTCTGTCAGCCGGCATTCACAAACACTTTCACCACGGCATTCCTGTGTTCGCCCCAGTGATGGGTCGGGGTGGGAGGAGGGGGGGGGGACCTGAGGAAAAGTCACACACAGACTTTCAGGACTTGTTTTTGTTTGTTTGTTTGTTTGTTTGAAAATCTTCAAATTCGTTATAAATTCATCGTCGAGCATCGTTTACAATTTACTGAGTGATTTATAATCACAACGGAAAACCATTTTAACCCTTTAACGTCCTCAGCAAAGGACAAAATTTTTTTTTTCATATTAAAATTTGTATTTGTTTAGAGCATAAATAAAAAACTGCTGTTGTTTGTTGTTGTTTTAATTTTTTTTAGATAGACCCTCCAGTTTTCAAAATACACACCACAACCAAACGGTTGAGAGGTAAAACTAGAACATGAACTAGAAATAAAAAAATAATAAATATATAAACAATAAAGTGCAATAAAGTGACTTTTTTTAGTATTTTATTAGAATATTCATTCAGAAAACATCCAAACGGATGGACTATTCGGACGTGGAGACCCCTAGTGGATTATTTTGGCATAACACACGTTGGACGAATGGTAGATGTGTCACGTTCATATTTAGAGATTTAGAGATCACGAGAGCCTTATGGGGTCTAGGGCTTGAACCGACGACCTTCTGATCTCCAGTAAGCCGTGGCGGGTCATTCTCACATCGTGCAGTATGAACACGTTCTTTAGAGAAATAAAGAAGCCAAAACAAATTCAAAATCGGACCGGTGCACCGTGCACTTCCTCACCCATGCACCGTGCACAGGCACCTCACTATGTACCCCGTCAGGGGTCCTTAACAGAGCAGTCGAAGACCTCACCGGGACCCACGCGGGCACGACGGCGTTCGGACGTCTGAAGCCGCGCGTCGAGCTGATGATGTTGCTGAGCTCGGCGCCGATGGACCGCCATAAATACTGACAATCAGCCATAAACACCCTGCGGCCTCTGACTCACGCCGACCTTGCTAATAATAGTGCACTTAGCACGTAGCGCCGAATGGTGGGAGGCGGTTTGGCGAAAATTTTTGTGTCACCCCACTTGGCTGATTAGCCACATGAATGTTCCTGCATGTTATTCGCAAAGAGCGAGCGAGAGAGAGAGAGAGAGAGAGAGAGAGAGAGGAAGTACCACCGGTGCTCCAGGGCTGTGACGGTGCGTACGTGTTCATGCTCGGCGCGCCCGGCGAGTGGACGGAGTGGCTTAATGACGCCAAACAGACCAAGAAACATAACGTTAGGTGTACTTATCACACCCCACCGAGCATGAGTCCTGTCCTCCACCATCCCCACACCGAATTAGCTTAATGAGTGGAAATGACGGGGGAAGGAAGTGCGGCGGAACCTCGGGTACCGACAACCAAACGTACCCTGAAGTTGGTCGCTATCGGAAACGGAGCCACGACTGAACAGGTTATTTTATTCAAATAAAGCTACGACTGTTCATAACTGTTTCTCGGGTGTGAATGATGCTCGGTCTGAGACGCCGGGCACATGTGGGTGACGTTCACTTATCCGAAAGTATTGAGTGGATTTGATCGACGTGTGTACACACACACACACACACACACACACACACACACACACACACACACTAGGAAGAGTGATGGAGTGCTGTGTGAGACGACCGGGCCTTCGTAACTCACTCACTCACTCGCTCACTCATCCACTCACTCTCTCACTCACTCACTCTCTCACTGACTCACTCATCCACTCACTCTCTCACTCACTCATTCACTCACTCACTCTCTCACTCACTGACTCACTCACTCACTCACTCACTCCCTCACTCACTCACTCTCTCACTCACTCACTCACTCACTCATCCACTCACTCACCCACTCACTCACTCACTCACTCACTCACTCACCCACTCACTCACCCACTCACTCACTCATCCACTCACTCACTCATCCACTCACTCACTCACTCACTCACTCATCCACTCACTCACTCACTCACTCATCCACTCACTCACTCATCCACTCACTCATCCACTCACTCACTCACTCACTCATCCACTCACTCACTCATCCACTCACTCACTCACCCACTCACTCACTCATCCACTCACTCACTCACTCACTCACTCATCATCCACTCACTCACTCACTCACTCATCCACTCACTCACTCATCCACTCACTCACTCACTCATCCACTCACTCATCCACTCACTCACTCATCCACTCACTCATCCACTCACTCACTCATCCACTCACTCACCCACTCACTCACTCACTCACTCACACACTCACTCACACACTCACCCACTCACTCACTCACCCACTCATCCACTCACTCACTCACTCATCCACTCACTCACTCACTCACTCATCCACTCACTCACTCATCCACTCACTCACTCACTCATCCACTCACTCACTCACTCATCCACTCACTCACTCATCCACTCACTCACTCACTCATCCACTCACTCAATCACTCATCCACTCACTCACTCATCCACTCACTCACTCACTCATCCACTCACTCACTCACTCACTCATCCACTTAATCACTTACTCACTCATCCACTCACTCACTCACTCATCCACTCACTCACTCATCCACTCACTCACTCATCCAGTCACTCACTCACTCACTCATCCACTCACTCACTCACTCACTCACTCATCCATCCACTCACTCACTCATTCATCCACTCACTCACCCACTCACTCATTCATTGTGTGTGTGTGTGTGTGTGTGTGTGTGTGTGTGTGTCAGCGGTGGACGAGTCCAGCTGTGTGCTGTGTGAGAGTGCTGGAGATTTACTGGACCAGATGTTCTGTACCAGCTGTGGTCTGCACTACCACGGTCTGTGTTTGGACATCAGCGTGACCCCCCTGAAACGGGCGGGGTGGCAGTGCCCCGACTGTAAGGTCTGTCAGACCTGCAAGTGAGTACCTCACACACACACACACACACACAGACACGGAGTGTGGGATGTGTTTTGTGGCTGATGGTTGTTGCCGTGGTGATGTAGGAACCCCGGCGAGGACTCGAAGATGCTGGTGTGTGACGTGTGTGATAAAGGTTATCACACCTTCTGCATGCAACCCGCCATGGACACCATCCCAACCAACGGCTGGAGGTGTAAGGTACACACACTCCCCTCCCCAAACTGCTCTTGTGTGTGTGTGTGTGTGTAGAATTATATGGGGTGTATAGAGTGTGTAACGTGTATGTTTGTGTGTAACACATGTGTAAAATTATAGAGGGTGTGCAGAGTGTAGAACATGTGTGTTTGTGTGTGTGTGTGTGTGTGTAGAATATCAGGGTGTGTGTAGAGTTTATAACTCGTGTGTGTGTGTGTGTGTGTGCAGAATTGCAGGGTGTGTGTAGACTGTGGTACCTGGAGTTGTGTTGATTTGTGTGGTTGCTGTGCTGAACATCAGACGTCTCCACCCGTCTGCTCTCTGTGTGATGGAGGCCTGGAGAACCGACTCCAACTGGATCTGCTCTCCTGCCACCATTGCAAACGGTACCGACCCTGTCTGTCTCTCTGTCTCGCTACCTGTCTCTCTGTCTGTCTGTTTCCCTCCTCTCTGTCTGTCTCTCACTGTCTGTGTCTCTCTGTTCTCCAGATGCTTCCACGTGGAGTGTGAGAGACAGCTGGAGGACCACGTGGAGGTTCAGGATGGAGATACCTACACGTGCTCCTCGTGTAAACGCGCCGGATTCACACCATGCTCGGAGGCGCCTCAGGGGGGCGCACTCGCGCAAACTGAGACTGAGACGGACGCACGACCTGAACAATCGGACGAGAATCTGGAGTCTGGGCGGAGTCCAGAACCACTCCCGAGCTCCAGTGAGGTGGAGATGATGGAGCCTCTGGAGCCCGGTACTGATGTTATAATGTTTTAATCTTCATGTTGAGGTGGTTGAAGGACCAGTAGTTTTATGGTGGTGGTGGTGGTGGTAGAACATCTGGACTGAGGTCCTCACGCTTACATTACATTTCCGTTCCACAGAACCTGGACATGACGCAGCACCTGATCCAAAACCTTCAGAGCGGGAACCAGAACCTCATCATCCTTCTTCTGAGATCACGTCTACACTTCTTCAGGAGAACATGTCTACAGCAGCCACCAAAGAAACTGGAACTTCTCAGAATCTTAATAAAGAACCCATGGAGGTCTCCGAAACGTTAACCGAGACCGAGGAAACTTCCAAGGTGGAGGAGTTGAGCCTCACAGTGCAGCACAATCAGAGAATCAACGACGAGAACCTCACAGTGGACAAGAACCTCACTGTGGAGAACCTGAAAGTGGAGAAGAACCCAACAGTGGATAACCTGACGGCGGAGAGGAATCTCACAGTAGAGAATGATTGCTCTCTGGAGAACCTTACAGTGGAGGAGAACCTCACAGTGGAGAAGAACCTTACAGTGGAAAAGAACCTCACAGTGGAGAAGAACCTCACAGTGGAGGGAACAGTGAGGGAAACAAACTCCATGGAAAACAGCACAAGAACCTCAGAGGTTCTCCTCATAACTTATGAAGCTCTTACGTTGATGGAAGGTCGACAGTCTTCTGAGGCTCCTCTGGTCCAAGAGAGTCAAAGAACCTCTCCAAGTTCTGAGGTTCTTAGGGTGAAGAAGGGTACAACAACCTCTGAAGCTCCTCTGCTGGTGGAAGGCCAAGAAACATCCGAAAGTTATGAAGCTGTCTTGGTCAAGGAGGGTCAAAGAACATCTGGATGTTCTGAACCTCTTACAATAAAGGAGACCAGCAGATCTTCTCAGTTGCTTTCAGAAGGTTCAACAGCTCAGGAATCAATAACTTCTTCTAGAAAGTCCATCCCTGAACAGCAGGAAGAACGTTTTCAAGACCTTGCTCCCAGAATTCCCACTGGAGACCTGGATGTGGAGCAGCATGAGAGAACTTCAGCAGCTCAGATGATCCAGGAATGTGAAAGATCTCACCAAGGCATTACGGTGAAGGAAGCAGGATCTCCTGGAGGTCCGACCGTGGAGATGTCTGAAAGATCTGAGACCCTTAAGGTGGAGCCACCTCACAAAGACCATGAGGGATCTTCTCAAGATCCTACACCCAACATCTGGAGGATGGAGGAGAACCCAGAGGAGATGTCGGATGTCAGTCTGGCCAAGCTGAGCTCGCTGGTGGAAGAACGGACCTCGTTAAAGCCGTTGACCATCAAACAGGAGATTTTCCCGCCTTTAATCAGACCCCAGACCCTCGGGGGACTCGGGGAGCCCAGCGGCAACGTGCCTTCCACCACCTTCTTCCCTCTGATGCCCAAGATCGGGATGGGCAAACCCGCCATCTCCAAGAGGAAGTTCTCACCCGGGAGACCCAGAGTCAAACAGGTGAGAGGATGCCGGCTCCTGATTGGTTCACCGTGATCACATGATGCTCTCTCTGACGTTCTCTCTCTCTCAGACTGGATGGAGCTCGTCGTCCAGACTGGGCTCGCCCTCGCCCGCACCCCTGTGGGACGCCCCGAAGAGCATGCAGACCCCCAGCATGGCCGTCTGGAGCGCCCGCGCGGTAACTACACCTCCATCTTACACCCCGCTTATGATCACCATCGGGGGCGCCAAAAGGACACGGACACCAGAACACGAACCTGTCAGACATGCCATACAAAACACAACGGGGGGTAATAAACACATCAAAAGCAAAACGTGTTTGTTTATGTGTGTGTGTGTGTGTGTGTGTGTGTGCACTGCAGGGTCGAGGATCAGGATACCCCGGTAGGCGGAGACCCAGAGGGGCGGGACTTACCGGACGAGGTGGGCGTGGTCGATCCAGGATGAAGAACGGAGTGGGTCCAGCGCTTCCTCCGGGGGTACGTCTATAATACATACTGTACTGTACTTTATTATGTTCTCCCACTCGAGGTTTTAATTACAGTTTACTAAATAAACTTTTTTTATATAGATTTTTTTATTAAATTTTTGTTAAATACAATATTTTTGTAGTTTTTCCATTATTATTATTATTTTAATAATTTATTATTAATAGCAGTAATAGTTAGTATTATTATTATAATTTTTATTATTATTATTTTTAGTTTAGTATAGTTTTTATTTATTTATTTTATTATTATTATTATTGTAGTTTTTTTTTTATTTTATTGTTGTTATTTTATTATGATTAAGTCGTTTTATTAATATTATTATATTATTTTTATTTATGTTTTTACTTATTACTTTTATTACTTTATTAGTTTAATATTAATAATAATGATCGTTTTGATCCTGAATGATGGATGTTTTTGGATTTCCCATGATGCCGCAGGTGGGCGGAGCCGAGATGGCAGCGTATGTGTTCAGAGAGGAGGAGGAGAGCTCCATGCACAACACCGTGGTGATCTTCTCCAGCACCGACTCCTTCACACTCAAACAGGTCAGAGGACGGCTGGAGTTTAACATGTTCTCTACACACACAGGGCGTACTTTCACAATGGGGTTCAATAGAGGGCGCCGGTTACCCTGGGGTCACAAGAAATTATTTAATTGTGCTGTCGGCCGTCCGTGTGCCCTGCTGACGTGTGTGTGTGTGTGTGTGTGTGTGTGTCAGGACATGTGTGTGGTGTGTGGAAGTTTCGGACAGGGTGTGGAGGGTCACCTGTTGGCCTGCGCCCAGTGTGGACAGTGTTACCACCCCTACTGTGTCAACCTCAAGGTAAGATCTGTCAGGGGTGAGACTGGAACCCACGACCTTCTGATTGTTAATATACACCGGAACCATGTCTAATGTAGAGTGTGTGTGCGTGTGTATGTATGTGTGTGTGTGTGTGTGTTTGTGTGCGTGCGTGCGTGCGTGCGTATGTATGTATGTGTGTGTGTGTGTGTGTGTGTGTGTGTGTGTGTGTGCGTGCGTGTTTGTGTGTGTGCGTGAGAGAGAGAGTGTGTTATGACATGGAGGAAAGCACAGAAGATGATATTGAGACCCTCATCGATGGAATGCCCTTCATCCCCGGGCACTTCTCCTTGCCCCTGAATCTGAATGGTGACCCGGGCGAGGTGGGCGGGTCGGTCGCACTGCGCCGGCGAGACACTCTGAGCCGACGCGAGATCCTCCGGGCCGAACCAGAAGTCGGCGTGCAGAACTACGCCGTGAGGAACATGCTGGGCCTGCTGGCATATCACCTGGACGAGCTGGGCGAGGCCGAGGAGCTCTTCAGGGGCGTCTGCCAGGAGGACCCGGGTAACCTGAACGCCTGGGCAAACCTGGGCCACGTGTGTGAGCGTCTGGGACTGGAGAGGGACGAGGCAGAGTGTCTGGAGCAAGTGGCCAGTCTGATGAACGTACAGGAGGAGGACCAGGACCAGACGGAGATCAGGCTCAGGGGGGCACGGTGCCTGGTGGAACAGGCCTTCGCCCAGCTGCATGACATCGAGGTGGAGAGAGATGAGGACCTGAGAGAACGAATGAGCACGGCGCTGACGCTTTACGGCCGGGCGCTCAAACACGGACAAGATCTGGTGAATCATTACAAGCTTATAAATAATATAATAAATAAATCTTAATTTATCTGAAAATTCAGTTCATTTAACCAATCAATTCAAATCATTTCTAATCTGAAGATTTTACAACTTAGAGAATAATCTTCAAAATATTTCTCAAATGAAGTTTAAATGAAAAAAATAACAAAACAAAAATAAAATAATTTTAAACAGAAAGTTAAATAATTAAAAGAATAAAAGAATGAGAAAATACAATTATTTATATATTTAAATCTAAATAATCTTGAGAATTTCAGCACGTGAACTCACAAAGCAACACAACATTTCTACAATCAATGTTAAATAATGTTGAGACTAAATTCTAAATAATTCTGATGTAATGAAACTAATATGAAAGTAAAATTTGGTTCTTATCAGCAGAATATTTCCATCAGCTGAAATGAAAGTTCAATCTCAGACGGTGTCTGGAATGGTTTGGTGTTCTTTCTTCTGCAGTTTCTGAAGCAGTTACTGCTGAGAGGCTTCAGACTTCCAACTTTATTCTTCTTTACTGATTCTTTATTCTGTTAGATCCCGAATGAAGAGAAGTGGAGCTGCTACTTTAAAATGGCGACGATACACATCAGGTAGGAAGTGTAGAGAAGATTTTCCTCTCTGAATGAAACGTGTTGAGTGAATGTGCAGCAGACTTGTGTGGGGAGAGTCACACTCCAACTCATGTAAGATTAATTCACTTTTTATTTGATGCATGATCCCATTACAGATTATTCGAGATGGTGAGTGATCTGAAGGATCTAGATTACACCGGTCTCACACACTTTAATAAAGCTGTCTCACTGCTCACAGAGACTCTGAAATCAGACTCGACACACCTTAAAGGTAAAGCGCCGCGCCCGTCTGTCTGTCTTTTTGTTACTCCACTCAGACCTGTCTGTCTGGTTTTATCTGGTCTGTCTGTGTCTGTCTCACTGTCTAATCATCAAATTCAGTAGTAGATCTTTAACATACTCGTCCAGTAATCAGAAGGTTGCTGATTCTAACCTCACCACCACCAGCATGTTGTCACAGTTTGGCCCCTGAGCGAGGCCCCTGACTATAAATGTGTGTTTGTTCTCAGCTCTGTCATGGTGTTACACCGGGCTCCTGCTGGAGAGGCTCCACCACTTCTCCACCGTCCCCATGTCCATCCACGACTGTGGTCTGTCTGGATCTGAGGCTCTGACCTGCTACGGGACGGTACGTCCTTACTCGAACCCGGACTCATCTCTCATAATTTATTATATTAAAGATCTGACCCCCCACCCCACCCCACACACACACACACACGTTATTATGTTTGGTAACAGTGCGACCCCACCCAGCTTTCCCAACTATTATTTATTATTTATTTGCATGATTTTACAGGGTATCAAGTTGGCTACAGATGATGCGTTTACGCTAACCCAGCTAGCTAACGTCTTCCTCCGCTCGGGCAAGTACGAGATGGCGACGGGCATCTGTAACATGGCACTGAACGTCCTGCCCAATGTAGAAATCAACTGGCAGGCCTATCGCACCCGGGCGAAGGTATGAGACACTTCATACACCAGCAAATCCAGCTCAAGTAAAGCATTATATTTGTCACCAGTAGGGGGCGTATTAAATTAGACTTGATTAGAAGTGTATTTGATTATGTATTTTTTCTGCTAAAACTTGCTAAATCTGGCAACCCTGTAACCATGGCAGCATTTTCTTCATAATGTGACGTCTGTCTGTCTGTCTGTCTCTCTCTCTCTCTATCTGAGTCGCTCTGTCTTTGTTTATGTCTCTTTAGTCGTATGTCTTATAGTTTCTCTCTATAATAATTATTAGTACAAAACAAACTCCAATAAATATACAGAGTATAAAGTACTGACTATTAAAGTACAGTGTATAAAAGTACTAAGTAGAGAGTATAAAGTATAAAAGTACTGAGTATACAGGACAGAGTATAAAGTATAAAAGTACTGAGTACAGAGTATAAAGTATAAAAGTACTGAGTACAGAGTATAAAGTATAAATGTACTGAGTACAGAGTATAAAGTATAAAAGTACTTTTTGCTTGTTCCCTCAGCTGAAGCTCGGCAGTTACATGAATGTTCTGGAACAGGCTAAACAGGGACTGGGGGGGATTCCTGAGCGACAGGACCTGAAGGAAGCCCGCAGTGACATGCAGAAGGTTCTGGGTGTTCAGTCGTGTCTCCGGACTCACCTGGAGATGGCACAGGTACGACCACACCCAACAAACAACCCGGGTTCTAAAGGTGGTGCTGGGTTGTAAATACGTCAGGGGGTTCTGGTCATGTAACAGAACATAGTACTTGTCTGAACCTCTTCCTCTGGTCTCTCTGATGTCAGATCCTTTATTATATGGGCGTGGACGCCATGCAGGAGAGTCTGATGGTGGATGAAAAGGTGGTGAACCAGGCCCTGGTCAGTCTGGCGCTGGCACTGCAGTGCCCGCTGGGCTCCAGTTACCCAGAAGTCCAGATCCTGCGTGGACGTTGCTTGTTGCTCAAAGGAGAGGACCTGAATGCCATCGAGTGTTACCAAGCGGCGCTGGCGCTGGAGCGGCCCGGGGGCCGTGACCGGGTGGCGCTACACTTCCTGCTGGACGCCCTGCTGACCAGCTACGCCCAGAGCACCAGAGATGTCGGGGAGCTCCTGGGTCAGTTAGAGGAGAGCGTAAAGCTGGCAGAGAACCGGCACGGCACAGAGGCGGTGAAAGATGAGCTGAGACTGTTGTGCCGGGCGAGGACCCACGAGGTGGCCGAGATGTCCAGGGACCTGGTGAAGAGAGGCAAACTGGGCATGGTCAGGAGACTCCTGCAGAGCGTCCAGCCTAAAGGGAAAACACCCGTCTTTAGGTCTCTGTCTGTCTGAACGCACCAGGAGGGGAGTCTCAGTGGAAGAGGCAACCTGACAACCTGTCACAGACTGGACTGGCTTGTCTGTGGGAATTTATTCATCATACGTGCCGTGGTTACGCCCCCTGCTGGCTGATCGATGATCATATTACAGTTTTCTTCCAAATGAGCTAGTGTATGCTCGTTCTACACCCTGTATCTCTCTCTCTCTCTGTTATTGTGTCGCTGTGTCTCTCGCTCTGTCTTTTTTTTCTGTCTGTGTGTCCTACTCTGTCTTTTTGTTTCTCTCTTTGTCTCACTGTGTCTCCAAGTGTGTCTTTCTCATTCTGTGTCTGTTTCTCTCTGTGTGTGTCTGACAGACATACAGCCAGATATTAATAGAGATACTGAAATTGTCCTGTGTGTGTGTGTGTTGACACTAGATGATGGATGGATGTTAATTTTATTGAATGTAATACAGACGTGTTGTTGTATTTGATGTTTATTACTCTGTAATTAAATACTCAACACTGTTACTCTCGCAATTCCTAATTTAACACCGACTGTTTATCAGCTCTATTTCACGTTTTGTTAAATTCCGTTTTGTACTCGACTGTGACCCTGGATATGTGTGTGTGTGTGTGTGTGTGTGTGCTTTGACTCTCATCAATCTGTTTCTACCATCAAATACAAAATAAAAAACTGGAACATTAAATAAACAAAATGTGAACAAGAATAAGAATTCGTGGCACTTTGAGATTTACTTTAATGTAAGCTGTGTTATAAATAAAATGTATTATTATTACATATAACAGGAACAGTGTAGCCTAGTGGGTAGAGCGTTGGGCTGGGAACCCAAAGGTTGTCGGGTCAAATCCAGGCTCTGCTACACTCCACTACACTGCTGGGTCCTTGAGCGAGACCTTTAACCCTGTCTGCTCATTGTAAGTCGCTTTGGATAAAAGCGTCGGCGAAATGCAATGTTAAAGCTGCGTAGTGCCGGGAAATTGGGAGCCATAACTATTAAAGCTGTTATCATTTAATTATAAATAGAAATTGTGAAGGGTTTTTCTTTGTAAATAACATTAAAAGCTTTTTTTTATTACAGATTACAGGGTTGCAAAATTGAAAAGTGCAGTGTGTGCAGCATTATAAAGCTGCTAATGCCAGTTGTACGTCAGTGTCTGCGATGGACCGGGAAGTGTTATTAAATAATAAAATATGTACTTTTATTGATATTTTGAGCTTTTCAGAAAACATTTTGGCTAGTCCGTTTTAAATCGGTCAATTAGCGTCGTGTTTTAGACGTCAGTTAAGGTCATAAGATGAAAGTTGGTCCGTATACAAATTTAATTAATACACACGTTTATATTAAGTCATAAGGTAATGAAACATCTGGGATCGTGATGCTCTGTTCTGAGCAGCAATTTATTTTTAAATTATGAATCTGTTTCACGTGTTAATTCGTTTTATATTGTTAACTTTTTGTCGTCACTGTTAATGGCTCCCAGTTGAAGCTGCATGAGCTTTAAGGGGAATAACACCAGCTCTCTAAAAGCACTTCAGTTCGGCTGGGTGCTTCAATAAATCAGGCCTGTTGTGTCCTCTCCAGAAATAATTGTGTGACCCCTGTCTCAAGTTAAATTAGCTCAGCCTGCAAGTTTGGATGTTTTTATTTGTGTGTGGATGATCCAGTGATTTTGATTATGTTCATCCAGTCATATCATGCATGCAGGTTTTCAGCTTCTTGGCACAAATAATGATTCCACTTTTGTTGCTGTTTTGCTGCCACATGGCAACCGACCCTGGATTGCGTAAAAAGCTTATTTTAGGACGCCGGACTATCTGCCAGATCGAGGTAGCCTGGCAACTAATGCAGCTAATAAAACAATTCAATTAGGACTAGCTTCTGCATCTATATGAAGCTTTGCAGTGTGTGTTTGTGCGAGTGTGTTTGCGCTTATGTTGTCACGATGCTATGCGCTCGATCAGTGCACGGCTTACATGAACCGTATGAATAAAACGGACAATAAAACATCACACAGCATGCAAAACGATCGCCTTCACTAGCTCACATTCTCGATCCGAGCACAAAGTGGAAACAAGTGTCCGTTCTGTAGTGCAGACTACAGTGTGTCCACATCCCCTACTCTTCATCATACTCACTAATCTGCTCACTCTGTTCACGCTCAGTTACGCTGTCTCCCCTCCTTCTGTCTGTGTACTAGGTAATCTCACTGAGCGAACACCATCGCCGGATCGATGCGCTAAACTCTGAAGATCTGCGCGCTCTATGCAAACGGCTTCAGGTGCCTGCTAATAGACCCTCGGGGAACTTTAGATCTAGTCTAGATATGTTAAGAATTGTTTAGACAATGCCTTCTTAATTGCTAGCTCACTAACACTGTGGTTGTGCTTGCCGTTAATGTATGTTGGCAAAGATTATAATGTCTTTCTATACATACTGTTCTATATATATTATTTCAGTACATTTTTTTTGCCGGATGCCCTCGTTGATACAACCCTCCCTGTTTATCTGGGCTTGGGATTGGCACTACAATGCACTACTCTACCTGTTCATTTCAAAACCATTCAAATCAAGTTTAGGATTGCTTGCTGCGACATGGGTTTGAGTCTACCAGGTTTCCAAATTTTCTATTAAATAAAGATTTAACGATCCACTTTTCTCACAATGCAGTGCAATTCACAATATATGAATTTTCCTAAACAACATTTGGGAGGGTACATTTTGGGAGTTCTTTGAGGCGACAGCGTCGACCTAGTTAGACTAAGTATAAATCAGCCTTGACTCTGCACATTCGGCTCAGTGATTAGACCCAATTTTTCGAGAGCGGTGTTTTTGAACCTGTGCCACGAGCATTACCTCACCGACCACATTAGAGGTGGTGTTCTATTCCCTTACCACATGACTGCTCGGCCGTGATGGATGGATGTAGGGGAGGATGGAAGTCAGGGCTCCATAGAGCGTTTGTTGAGTTGTTGCACAAGACAATGTAGGTAATTCAAGCGAGGTTTGTGTAACATGAGTGTGTTCAGGCTGCGAGAGGCAAATTGTCCCTGCCTCCGCCACTTTTCCATCAGACCCATGCATCGTTTGCTTGTGATCAAAAGTTACATGATACGGCCTCGGTTTTAATAGTACAGATAAATTTAAGACCTGGATATCCACATATCATGTAGATATCATCATTTTATTTTTGTAATACATAAAAACAATGGCCGGATGTATTTTAAAGATCACTTCTTGCTAATCTTGATTGGATAATCTAATAAATTCAGCTTATTAGGTCAGTTTTGAGGAACGTCCCTGTCCCAGTTATTAAAGCAAAGTCCATGTTGTTGATGTAGTCTGGCCACAAGGGCTCTAGGTCTCACACCAGGCTTCCTGTTTTACTTTCCCCAGCGTGGTGTTTACATACTTTTGGACATACAGTATTCCCCTACAACCTCTTCAAACAGGTTTAGATTTTAGATCATATAGGAGACCCCGTTTTAGATGAGCTCACTCATAGTCATTTCTGTTTGTAGATCGCCACTAAGGACGAGGTGAACTCCAAACATGGTGCATCCATCACAGCCGGCCTGGAGCTCGAGAGCTTCAGACCTAACCTGAGCGAACCCAGTGACCTCCTGGAGGCCGACCAGGTCGAAAAGGTGAGCCGGGCTTTTCTTATAGTGTTAAAAGTGCTAAAAGGGTTTATTAATCATTGATTTTTTTTATTATATTACCACAGTATTATATTATCGTATATTTAGGGCAGAGAGAAGTGAATACCACTGATTTTATCTCTTTATCGTGGCTCCTGTTAGTGAGTATTAGTTAGCAAGTGATGGCTTTATCCTCAAAGTTGATGTGAGACGCACTGATTGATTGCCAAAGCTGCAGCTGTCGTGGTTCGTTCCGGTTTTGTATCGGTCACTATTGGTCCAATAGATTACAATAAATCTTGACCCAAGTTAATCAAGAAGAGGTTTTAAATATAAATATAAAATGAATAATATAAACCTGAAGACATGTGTAAATAAACTCTAGAACGAAATACTGGTTTGTGCCGTGGGGGATACAGATAGGACAACATGGCATTACAAAAACAAATATTTAACATGTTTGCATTTCGAACTGAACACGCCAGGCTCACTGCGGCTGAGACACTTTACACGCTTGTTTTGAAGCTCGGGCCTTGTTTAGTTCACACTCATGCCCTGTGGATATTGCTCTTTAATAGCATCAGTACTTTGGGAATAGAACGCTGATGGTGAACTCCCGGGTCGGTGGTTTATACAGCGCTGGGCGGTTTAATTTTCTGATGTAAGTTTGACTAACCTGCAGCCAGTGCAGAGAAACCCAGACAAACTCGTACGAGATTCTCCATCTCTGGTCATGTATGAGCGACTGGGTTGATTTTTAGTGCTCAGTTAGCTTTTGTGTCTGACGTTAAAATGTCGTCGGACTGTTGTAACTGGGAGTCACGACGGCTGTGGCCTTTTACACTCAATTTCATTTTTCTTTTTCTGTGTTGTAAAACATTTTTACACACACGTTTTTGGTTACTTCATGTCATAGGTTTCATCGTAGGTTCCGTCTGTAAACCACGAATGTGACTTTTTTTTTTAATCTGTTTTTTGAAGCTGGCAAAGAATCTCCCACCTAGAACCATTGGCTATCCCTGGACTTTGTCCTTCAGCACTGCCAAACATGGTATGAGTATTAAAACCCTGTACCGAACCATGCAGGGCCAGGACTCGCCAGTTCTGCTCATCATCAAGGACAGTGATGGAAAGGTAAGACACCAAGTCATATGTAGCACTTCTCACCAGTGTGTCCGACTCTGCTGATTGTGTTGTGTTATTTTTATACAAGCTGCACACGCACACACGATAGTGTTGCGGTTTATTATTACACATTCATGAACTGTTTTGTACTTATTGCAACCCAAGCAAATTTGAATCACACAGCTAAAGACTATAAAGAAAGAAAAGTAAATCTCTGTATTTAAATTGCTTACATTTCCTTCTGTATTGATGGCCACTGTGTACACATCGAAATAAATAAATGTACTTTGTGCGACCAGTTTAATTTGCCTAATTTAGAAGTGTTGAATGCTAATATGTTGTGAAGTCTTGAGTGAGTATGGTAGTCTCGGCAATATCCTGGAATTCTGGCGTTTACTTCTGACTGAAAGAAGAAGTAAGAAATTACCCACCGTATCGTCCCGAGTATAAGCGGCACTTTTTTCCCAAAATTTCCAACATAAAAACTGCGGTGCTGCTTATTTGTGCGACCGATAAATGTTCAGTTGTAACAGAAACTTTAAATCTAACTGCACATTTATAACACAACATGTTATGATGCACATTTATAACACAACATGTTATGATGCAACATTTAT
>JAOUQU010016111.1:0-18259 GCA_028566735.1 Ammoglanis amapaensis | reverse complement strand
TGTGTGTGTGATATATATATATATATATATATATATATATATATATATATATATACATACATACATACATACACACACACACACACACACACACACACACACACGCAGTGTGGAAAAGAATGCTACACAATAGCTGCAGCTCTAGTGTGAAGGAAACATGGGTATAAATGGTGGGGAATAGAATGAAAAGGAAATGTTGAATTTTACTTTAATTATCGGAATCAGAAACTCACCATCTGTCTTCACACACCGATTCAGCTTAAATACAGTTAAAATGATACAGATGGTCAAGTCCTATAAAAAAGAAATACATGAATGTTTATAACTAAACATAAAAAACACGAGATATGAAACTCATGCTAAATAAAACAGATAATTGAAACTCGATTCTAAAAGAAATGTAAATAGATACATATTCCTGAATATAGCAGCAACATCACTACACACCTATCAATGCACCACGGCTGCTAACACTAATTAGCCGACAAGCTAGTTAGCAAAATTGTGCAATAAAGTACCAAAACTCCGACTACAAAATCACTTGAATTTAACTGATATAATGATATACTGTATAAATAAAATAAACGAGATAATTACATACACTACAGCGTGCTGCGTTTACAGTCTACGGTCAGTAAAACAGTTAAAAGTGTCTCGTATTTAACGTCCTCCGCCATGCACGGGCTAAAAGCTCCTCAAAATATCAAAATAAAAGCTTCATTTTTTTACAATTCACATTTTTTATTTGGCTCATTGTTCACTTATTAAATCAGATAAATATAGAATTATATATACAGTTTTCTCCTTCACTTTTATACTTTGGTTAGAAAAATAAGCTCATTAAATGGGGTGCTGTGAACTACTGAAACTGGTTTGCGCTTGGGGTTGGTTGGGTGCCACTAAAGACACACAGAATTCTGACTCCCCGGAACGTCATAAGGGGGCGCTCTTGCTGCTTGTGTTCACGTTTATTAAGTCTTTACGATGTAAACAAATCGTGTATTTACACCGACATTGCTCAAGAGTAACCTGTACCCTATCCAATTAAGCAGCCATCTATTGAGCACTTATTTATTGGTCGTATATAAGAAAACAAAACCTTCCAGTGTCCTGTTAAATAAGTTGGTTTGGATCTCTTTACTGCTGATTGCTTTCTCTTCTGCACTGTTCTCAGCCTGAAATGTACTTATTCCAGTCACACAAATCCCATAAACAAATATAGCCTCTATTCAAAATTTATATTCATAATTATTTATTTTAACTGGTGTAAATGTAGTCAAGTCAAGATTATTTATATAGCGCTTTTCCCAATAGACATTACATATACAAAATAAAGGACGAACAGAAACCCCTGTTTAGAAAAACTAAATGTAGTTTTTCCTTCATCACCTTACTTTATTCTATTTAACTTTGTTGTATTGTATTGTTTTGTTTCTGATATTTACAATACTTTGTATTGTTTTTGGTGATTACATTTGTATTGCATTTTCTTTTGTGTTGCAGTACAAGAATCTGCTGTAAACCTGCTTTAAGTAATGGCTGGTGGCTTAGTGGTCATGTTAAGAGCTAGAGACCAAAAAGTCTCCAATTCAAACACCACTTTTGATAAAGGTCCATTTAATTGTGGCATGATGCTTTAACATTTTGTATGAATGTAAGACCATTGAAGTGATGAAGTGTGCAAGTAACTAAAATTGCTGAAAAAGGTGAAATTGCTAAAGAATCTTTTTCGTTTGTTTTTGAGCAAACGGAGGAGATGGAGCTGTTTTTGCAAGCCTGTCATGATGTGCATGGACTTGTGGGCAATTTGATGTTCATACATTGTCTCTTACTCAGTGCCCCAAATAAATAAATAAAATACATGAATACAGATTAATCTCTTTTCAGTATTATTTTCTCTATTTTTAATGTTATTGTAGTATGATTTGAGTATATATTTAGATATATAAGTGATTCAGTAAGATTCAAAACTGTATGTGACCATTAAAATTATTCTCCTAAAGCTCCTCCTACTTGCGGGTACACGCCCACTTGCGGTATAAGCCCTGCCTACTTGCGGGACTCTGATCTGCAGCAATATTTACTTAGGGTGCTGTGGCTAGGGCTGCCCACCGCCTCGAGCATGTGTGCTCACTGCTGCCACCTAAAGTGTGTTCAATAATCTGTATAAATGTGTTTCGCTGCATTGATTGCAAAGGGGTTTTAAAAAAGTCTAAATAAATACATGAAAAATATTATATTGCAATATTTATTATATGTATTATACAACTACTGCATCAGTCTCACTAATATCGCAACAAGACAAGCTATGCTATTGAAAATGAAAACAATAATGGAATTGGTATCACATAAGTGACTTTTATTTTTACTTTGTTTGGCCTTTGGAATATGCGCCCGTCTAATGACGTCACAACACGTCCGGGCATGCCTAGAAAGGTCGAAAATAAACAAAGAGCGAGAGAAGCGGCTTGCACTGTTTCACTATTTCACTATTAATTCTTCTGGAAACTGCAGTCAGTGTCTGATCAATGATGGAAAACGTCTTCTCGTGTCGAGCGAGTCTTTATTTGGACCAGGGAGGCAGGAAATACATGGAGGATTTTGTTCATATGAAGCAGGATGATGAACCGAGTGAGGACGAGCTGAACGCTGCTGCTGCTGCTGCTGCGGGGGAACATGGCGAGGCGGAAGTGCACAATGGCAGGGATAAAGTTGAGAGGACAGGAGCGGTGGGTGCTGATGAATCGGAAGATGAATGGATAACATCTCCGGCAGAGGACATCTCCGGGTTCGGCCTGTGTGCCGGGGAGAGTAAGGCTGATGGTGGAAACAAGGACCGGGTTCGTGCTGTGGCTTTTTACGCGGTATTTGATGGGCACGGAGGGCCGGACGCCGCGCGTTTTGCGCAGCATCATCTGTGGGATCTGATCAAAAAACAAAGAGGATTCTGGTCCAGCGATGATGAGGAGGTTTGTGCTGCTATAAGAAAGGGATTCGTCGCCTGTCATCATGCCATGTGGAAGAAACTACGTGAGTCCTTCATCGTTTGTACACCAGAATACATTTTGTTTGTGGTGGAAATACATGGAGGACTTTTAGTGCTGCTGGTGGAGAGGGTACAATTACATTATCGACATTTAGCAAACAAACTACAGTTACAGAATACAAGTCTTCAATGTCGATAATCGAGGATTAAAGTCCTTGCTCAATAGTCCAACAGAACCGATCTGGCAGTAGTGAGACTTAAACCAGCATCCTTTTGTTTATTAGTCCAGTACCTTAACTACTAGCCTATGGTTACACATACAGTCCAGTGTGTAATGTTTAATATGTTTAATTATATTGTCACCCACAACATTTACCAAATTGTTTGTCAATTGTACCTAAGGCTCTTAGACAGCCATGGTCTGGTGGTTAGAGACTTGTTATCGGAAGGTTACCAGTTCAGTTACCAATTCAGATGGTCAACAGGTTCATTTACCAATTCAGATGGTCAACAGGTCACAACTGAAGGTCCTTGAGCAAGACTAACTGCGCCCCAGACGCCGTGATTAGGGTTGTCCATCGCACCAGAGATGTGTGCTCACTGCTGCTGTGTTAAATGTGTTGCAATATTTTTTTGTGTGTAAATGCACAGTGAAAAAGTATTTTATTCATCTGGCCCTGGGACCAGCACTGTGGTTAATGGAATATGTGAAAGTTCCTTCCCATTCCTGGGACATTGGGCAGCATTCACAGTTTCTATAGTTAGTTTAGGGCAGTGATGTCTTAGTGGTTAATGGACTGGGTTACCATTGTTGGTACTCCTAACCTTTAGTCGCTTAAAATAATGTTCCGTTGTGACGTTGCTTTAAATAAAAGCATGGCTTAAATGTAATGTGTTTTCATGAAACATCAAGCTTAGAACTGGAGAATTTAGAGTCAACGCTGGTGTGCAGTGGAATTTCCTGCTGCTCCAACTGGGATACAGTTCATGTAATGAGTTAGTAGAGGTTCAGCGTATCATGAGAAAAAGCTAAAAATATGAAATGTTGGGACAGCTCAAATAACGGGAATAAAGTGCAACAAATTATCACGTGTAATTTGATTTATTTATCAAGAATAGATTCAGTTCCACAAAAGAAGCAACTACTTGAATGTTATTTAACCGAATTGTTCTTCACAGCATATTATTAGTTTTTTGTGGTTTGTTCAACTCTAGTCAGGACAGAAGCCCGTTTTGCCATCTTGGCCTGTAAATAGTATTATACACTGTGAAGGGAGGCATATATGAATCCCTTCTGAGTTTCTGAAGGTTCTGTAGCATTTGTGTTTACCCATCAATTTCAGCAAAAGAGCAAGAAAGCTTGTTGTAGATTTTGATTCATATTGAACAGTGAAGGATTTTAAATGTCGGATTGTAAACATCAAATACACACCATTGTTTTGATGGCTACACATATGTATTGATGCTCCCCCTTGTGGTCTGCATTGTTTTGACGTCTATTAAGAATATTTTGGAGGCGTGTATCTGGTGACGCAGAAGTATAAATTGACCTTCTACCTTTTCTGAATGCTGCTTTTGTACAAAATATGTTTAAAATCACCTGCTGACATCACCTGTTTGTTTCACCGCATTACTAGTCCTAAACTGTCTTAACTGTTTCAGCAATGATTATTTATTAACAAATGAAATGAAGTCGAGCAGACAAAACATGACATATTTTTCCACCGTTTCACACAATCTGCTATCAAAAAAAAAAAAAGTAAATGTAAGAACTTTCTTGTAGCCGTTTGCATTTTCCATAGGTGCCCCAACTTTTATTATTTTGAGTTATACATGAATAATGTTTATTTAATGTAGACTATTTAAAATCTATCAGTCGCTGATGTTTTTTTTAATAAGCAGGGTTGGACACTTTACTGATTATAACCCCCCCCCCCAAAAAAAAAAAAACAAACAAAAAAAACAAACAAAACTAGTTAGTCACTGAGTTACTGTATTTTAAAAGTAACTAATTACAATGGAAAGTAACTGTTGCAACATCACACTCCAATGTAGACTATTATTCATATTTTTGTGTGATATAATCATCTTGTGCAAACATTTTATTGATATCTAGCCTACAAAAGTATGAAGAATTGCTATAACGATCAGTGTGGGTCATTAAGTTTAAAGTTCATTTTAATAATGCTGAAATGGCCTATACAATTCTATTTTTATCTCATTTACTGGTATCAACTCTTTAAAGCATTTAATTGAGGGTCTAAAGCCCAGTTACTACTCTTCCTACCCGCACTATTACCAAAATTATAAATTACTGTGGAAACAAAAGTTAGACACCACATGGACTAATAGTTGGTGTTGCCCCAATTTGGCAAAAATTCTAATTCTGTTAAGATTTTATATACACAAAAGAAATAAGTAAAACAGGAATATGACAAGAAAAGCAGAATATGACAATAGTTAAAGACAAAAGTTAAAGTCTCTTAAATTTGAATTAGTATAAGTGAGTATCTTGGTGGGAAACCCAGAACACTCTGGGTGATCAGAGCACTATTAGTGAGATTCGTACCTTGGTGTGCCATACTCTGATGAAAACTGTGAGATGGTGCCACCAAGGCTTGGAACAGTCTGTGAAACAAAAGACTATGTAAGGCGAGTAGTACTAGCATGTGATGTTAAACACGAAAGTAAAGTACCGAAACTAACTCATAGCAAATACCTTCCAGCCTTTCGACTGCCGCATCATTCAGTACTATAAACCCTGGATACCTTCAACCGCTAGGGAAAAGGGAAGAATGGATTACATACACAAATACCTAGAAGCAACATAAGAAAAGATGCACATTTACCAATAGCCAAAAGTCTGTGACTAGCACCAACCAAAATAAACGTATGAATGAAATACATTGCAGGGCTTAAAAAAGATCTAGTACAGGTTTAGGCACTCAGTACTGATTGTGACATCTCTGGGACAATCTGTAAGATCGGTTGATAATTATTTTGGCAGTCTGGCTATTTTACAAATGTTTTTTACAACCAGTGCTTGGTACTTCCCATAAGAACTTGTGGTAGAATAGGTCCTTGCCTCCTCTGGTGCTTGTAAAAGTCGAGCAATCAGAAGTCTTGTCTGGCAGGGATCATGATGTTTGAGGGGTAGTGGAACTGAGGCTGTCATTGCTAAACTTCATATAGACGGGAGGTTGGGGTGGCCACTTCTAGTCCTAGAATATACAGAATCAGCACCACACAGCACAACTAGGCTCTTGAATCACTTGAAATTAAACATCCAACAATCACAAAAATGTATACCATAAATATGGTATAAACTATCATATAACTACCAAGTTATATCATAAGCACGCCTACATGAAAATGGCCAAAGGGCATACATGGGACAAAATAACTAACTAGTGTCTGACATTGCCTGGAAGTTGTCCTCATTCATCCATGCAGAATCATTTCATTTGTGTGAGGCTTGAGGAGCTTCTATAGAAGTAAATCAGTGTCATCAGAGTTATTATTATTATTATTATGTTATTATAATTATTTTCATGTCGGATGGTCCACCAATGCTTCAGCTTCAGTTTTTACATGAATTAGCTTTTCCTCAAGCACCTTCTTATACAGTGATGAATTCAGTTTGGATTCTATAATAAATAGCTTGCTTAAGAATAGCTTCTTAGTGTGCACATTAATTAGAGTGTTGTCTCAAATGTAACGCTACACTGAAAGTGAAAGACTAACGCTTTGATCCTGTTTTCTAGCCCAAGTTATTGTTTATGTAATGCATTTTTATGCTTTTATTTTCTTTTATTTACCCTTTCATTAATGAATAAATTCATTAACACTACATACATTTTTTACAAGCAGGTGCCCCTGCATCTTAATCCAGCACTGGCTGTTGTTTTTACCCTTTCCGCTATTTAGGCAAAATGGTGTCCATTAATTTCCCATCATTACACACTGTATTTTTTGGCCAGTTTAAGTGCTCAGTTCTAGTACTTTCAGTGCACCGAGTGTTTTTTGGACGCACTAAAGCACTAAAAGCTGTCCTGTAGGTGTGCAATTTGGGATGCACAACATGACATTTCCACATCAATGCTTCATAGGTGGTATGAGGTTCTGCTGTTGGTTTGCTGTGTTTTATATTATTTGGATGAATCTGTCCAATGGACGTTGTTTGAGTTCTGGTCTTTCTGAGTGTTCTCTGACAGATTTTAACACTGTAAGATTTTTGGAGACTTTATGCGTCTTGTGGACAGCTTTTGAACAGAACTTTCTAGGACAGCCTGACCCGACCATCCTGGCAGTGGTTTTAAATGCTCTCAACTTGCTCTCAGACTATTTAAGTAGTTCTTAAGTTGTTCTTTCTTTTTTCCCCCCAAACGTTATTTGTGTATAAATGTTATTTTCAGTACATTTTACTTTGACCTTATATTCAAAAGTCTGTTTCGTTATGCTAGGCTAATTTTTGGTTATAAATAATCACATGGCTATACATTTATAATATATTAATGCGACATATGTCTCATGGTTTTTGCAGCGGAATGGCCTAGGACAGCAACTGGCCTCCCTAGCACATCTGGAACCACAGCAAGCATTGTTGTGATACGACGGGACCGTGTTTACGTGGCTCATGTCGGGGACTCCGCTGTAGTAATAGGAGTCCAGGACACCGCCAATGATCAGGTGCTTCGAGCTGAGGAAATCACACAGGATCACAAACCTGAGCTTCCCAAGGAAAGGAAGAGGATCGAGGGACTTGGTGGCAGGTGAGTACATGTCTGATGTGCTAATTTTAGGCTGATTGGACGCATTGAAGAGTAAAATACTGAACAGTTTCATGTCGAATAGGAATCCTTGGACACCATTGTTCTAATATTGCTGTCAGTTCTCGAAATAATTTGTAGAACATTGAGTTATAATTATAGGCCCCAGTGGTGACAGATAATTTCCCCCATAATGACACCCCTCCTTCCTATAATGACTGGTTTTGACAACCCCCCCCCCCCACACACACACCCATAATGATGAGTGTTTATACACACACACACCACCCATAATAGTACCCCCTGTTTTTGAAAAACGTCTTTATGACGTTGTGTAAAATTATGATGGTAAAACTCTTTTGTAATCACTAATGGAGGTTTGTTTTATTTTATGCAAATATGTTCTATTGGGTAGCCCTAGTAACATAATATATGGGATTACATTATATATCAGCGTTCAGGGGAAAGAGTTAACACACAGCTTTGGAGGTATCACATCGAGAGGCAAAAAATATTTTATAGTTTAATTAAACTGTAATTGCCATTTTAACAATGGCACGGTTATCCAGTCAACGTGTTTTTGAGAATTATGCAAATGCTGATTTAGAAATCAAAATGGTAATGCTCAAAATAAAAAAAACAAGTATCTCAAATGAAAGTTTTCACGCTTGAACAAAGTGGAAAACTTTAAATATTGCATCCCTAAAATGTAAAATAAAAATAATGGAATCAGGTTTTGTGAATAAACAATGGTGTTTCAATATTTGAATGTCCATTTTTACTTGTGTTTTGACTGGACTGAATTTTTTGGTCCATATTTTGGAGAAGGATACAGCATGAGACCAGGACACTGACTTGACACATCTCATTGTACATGACTGTCTAAGCACGACTTCCCTGAACATGTTTAATATTAGTCACTTCGTAAAATGAACCATTTCAGTTGAATCCATCGAGTCGCTCATTTACTAAAGCATAATAGTATTTCGAGCAGAAAGTAAAGGAAATTTAATTGGCTTGCTCGTTTCTCCACATCACGCTGACATGTGATACAAAGGTTTTTATTCACAAAACTGTAGTTTTGTGGAAAAGTGACATTTTTGGCATTTTTTGCTGATATTTACTTGCAAAACGTTTCAATCAAAGCATTTTTGTAACGTCCTGTCCAGTTATAATCATATGTACTTAGTAAGTTAAATGTTTTAATATTGTACTTGATACACTTGATGATGTGAAACATGTAAATATGTCTGTAATAATTTTATTAAACGATTGCTCTTCTGTTTTAGTGTAATTAAGAAGTCTGGCGTTAATCGGGTGGTATGGAAGAGACCCCGACTCACTCATAATGGACCAGTCAGAAGGAGCACGGTCATCGACCAAATTCCATTCCTTGCTGTAGCTCGAGCTTTAGGTGAGTTTAGTTATGTTAGGTAACTGAATTGTTGAAGTTGGGGATAGCGTTATACTTACTTATTGGGTCGGTTCAGATCTCTGGTGTCACTGCCCTGGTCAGATGCTCTTTAGATACAGTTAGTCGTACCTGAGCTCAGATTTGGGTTCTCTTACTTCACACTATTTTACAGAAGATCAATTTTACAGGATACCTGATCAAAAGACCAAAACCCTTGAGAGAAACGACTCGGTAGGGATGTAATGATTCAGCAAAAAATCGGATGATTCTTTTAATTGATTCTTTCAAGGTGAATCCATTACTTTTAAACAGCACGTGGCACTGGTGCTATATAGTGTTTTTGGTTTGTTTTTGAAATAAAAGGATAATTATTGTGTAGATAAATAAAATATAATCACAAACACTTTATTTTCCTAATTTATTTCTAACAAGAAATAGATTAAAAATATTTTATTTGAGTTATATACAAATAATTCAAATTGTTATAAACAAATAATTGCAAATCGTATCGCATTATGTTATCCTTGCTGAGTGGCCTGGAGAATAATATAAATGAATTAGATTTAAACTAAGCATACAAACAAATCAATTTTTAAAATAAATGTTATTAATAGAGAATTGAATGGTCAGGTAGTTATTCAGCCCAGTTTGTGATCATTCATGATCATTTCTTCATGTTCTTCACATAAGATAAAAAAAAAACATTTAATAGCATTAAACATTTTCAAGATCTAGAATCTCAAACACAACAGAAGAACAAGCAAAATAAAAAATCTGATAAAAGTAAGTACAAAATATAGAGCTCAATCATAGACACACGAGAAGAGAACATTTCAAACCTGGACTTGAAAATTTTTATATTTGAGGAACGTCTGATATCTGGTGGTTTGTTCCAGATCTCTTCAGTGTAAAAGCTAAACGTTGCTTCACCATGTTTAGTTCGGACTCTGGGCTCGACTAGCTGAACTGAGTCTAGGGATCTTAGAGGTCTGCTGAGTTTATATTTTTTAAACATGTCTGACTTATATTCTGGGCCAAATCTATTAGATAAAAGTCGAAATTAGACTTCTTATTTGACTTAATACATTTGCTTGCGTTGAAGAGAGGATGTCCTAGCATGCAGCTTTCCTCGATCCAATGTGGATGTTTTTCAGTTGGTGAAGATTGGAATGGTAAATCGGATTGATCTAAATCATAAGAATCTTTTTTCAGGTGATCTGTGGAGTTACGACTTTTACAGTGGAGAGTTTGTAGTTTCACCAGAGCCTGATACTGCTGTCATAAAACTGGATCTGAAACGACATCGTTACATCATTCTGGGGAGTGACGGCTTATGGAACATGGTGTCTCCCCAGGAGGCAGTATCTTTGTGTCAGGATACAGATAAAGCAAAGGTAAGTTTGGATTTGAACACTTTGTGTCTGTATTTGCGCTTAAATTGATTAAATAATATAATCAGTTTGTGATTATTTTTTATTTATCTAAGCAATGCATGTATGCACATGATGTTTAAAGTGAATATTGGTTCATCTTACAGCTGGCTGATAAAACAGATTTTATTGACTAATTGAATTTTTAGATATGGTTTATTTGTTTTTATGAAAATTTTCTTTTAGACGTAACTTCCGTTTAGCCTCCGGTAGTTTATCGTGACTTTATCCCTCCTCTCACAGAGAGTGATTGCGTGAAAGCCCAGGGACACTGAGTAACTACATCCATGACCTGGAATCGGTTCAGTTTTGCGGCATCCAAATAACTTGATATACGAAAACACACACAGAACCTTTCTAAAGGAATGGGACATGTTTGGGTTCTCGTACTGTCTAAATTTAAATAAGGAGCACACTGCCGATATGTATATCGATGAGTGAGTGAAATAACTGACCACTGGTCTTGGTAGGCAAAGTCTGACCCATAGTCTTGGTTTAAGACATTTTTGTCAATCTATTGTTTCTTAGTGAAGGTGTGTGACATTTGTGACATGGCTAATTGTTCATATTTCATTATTTTTGAGTGTATTTTTGATTGTGAGGAATTGATTTCCCGCCTCATTTCTACAGACGGAAATAAATCACTGCTTTCAGGAATAAACAACTGTACTTTGTTTATGCTCACAGGCTAGGTCTTATAAAACAAGGCAACATATTTGTAGTGCGCATGAGCTGGTGAGCTTAGCGCTTCAACGATGGAGTCAACGGTTGCTTCGGGCTGACAACACAAGCGCCATCGTCATCTGCTTGGAGCCAGTAGGAGTATTTTCTGAACCCTTACCTCCATATGAAGTTGTTCATAATCTAGACGGAGCAAAGAATTGTTCCTCAAATGTCTCCACCAGTTCTTTACAAATACAGGTGAGCGTCTGTACCCACATCCACACAAACTATCCCAAACCAAGTTGCTGTAAACTAATATATTTAACACCTTATTAAACAGAAAGGACATTTGTTTAAGATGCTTATACAGGTTTTAATGGGCAGTACATTGATTTGTTTGCGTAATTTTGGAAATGACACCAGAACCGATACTTTTGATAACAAGCTTGATTGGAACTCTTTGTCGAACTGCATCAAATTTAGTGAGAAAATGAGATAAAAAGGGACAGAGTTAGAGCATACTGCTCTTTTACTTATTTCTCCCCATGATTAAACATTTTGTGAAAATGTGAGAAAATTATTTAGTTATAAAGCAAAGCAAAAAACATCATGAAAACATTTTCATTTATAAATAAATTTATATAAATTTTAAACAAAAGAGTCCTGAATGTTAAGACAGTGATTATTGTGTTTAGCATATTTAATATTGTATTAAATGCAATTACATGAACATATTTAGCTTGTGGTTTACAGACAATTAAATTTAGTTATCAGACTCACACATTTTCATCTTACCAACTCTCACCCTCTTTGTAAATGGTTTGGACACTGCTTTTTTTGGGAGAGTTGGTCACAATTCATTTTACACTCAGAACTTTAGAATCAGTTAAAATCATAAGTCAAGAAGGCCTTAATGAATATAATACAGACAAGTTTAGGGTACCGTACAAGGCTGATTTTGAAGATGTCTAAGAATTCAGACAGCCACCTTCTCAGGAGTGTGTAGGCCACTGAAAAATGGATCTGTGTACTTGTTTTTTGAGCAGACCCGATGCATGTAAATTGAGAATTTTTTTAATATGTCTAATCATTTCTGGTCTGTTAGGAATCTAAGGAGTCGTCACCTGTGTGTGAAGAGGAATCACTGGACCAAGAAGAATCCTCAGAACCTCCTTCAGACTCTGAAGTTCCAACCCAAGATCAAAGTGCTAAAAGCTTGAACCACGGCAAGAATAGTGACTCAGCACTCAAAGGCAAGCGAATGCTGGATGATCTCTCCATCCCTGCGGGCAAGAGGCAACGTCGTAGTCTTCCTCAGTCCTCTCACAACAATTCCTCAACGTGTACGTCCCGCCGCAGGGACAGCGATCGCCCTTCGCTGCGACGCGGGAGCAAAGGTCAGAAGCAGTCCGATAAAGTCCAGGGACTTTTACAGGAACATGGAAATACTACAGTCTGTGTTTGCTAACATTCCTGTCGCATGTGCTTTTATGTGCACACACTTCGAGTAAGCTACTGAGAAAATGAGCTCTAATGGAGGTCGAATGGAAGAACGAAAAGTTTTATGTGTACTGGAAAAAAGCATTTGTAATGATGCAATACATTACCGCTACATTATAATACATTGTTATTATGGGTCTGTTACTTGCTTTTCACCTGTCATCTTTCTCATCACCTTATCAACATTGTTTTACTGTGTTCTTGTAATGTTGCAGTCTAAACGCATTCACATTTTGTGGTTTTTACACTATAAGTTGAAGTATTCTTTCTTTCTGCCATTCGTCGGAGTGGAAGGATTGGGAGTCAAATTCAACAGAAGAACGCATATCTTCCGAGAAGATACTTCTCCACGCAGCTGACATGTACATATTCCAAAGGATGATTTTAATGAACTAATTTACTCTGAGCTTCAGTAATTTTATGTATTTTTATACACTTTGTTTTGCAAAACAAAGAACGCACACAGTTTCTCCTAGCATGAAATTTTCATCTTCTGTTGTTTTACTTCTGCATACGTCAACAGACTATATATACACATAAAGGTTAAGGTTTTTAAGATACATTTTAGCATTATCCACTGTCTCCAGTTTGAATTTTCTCATATCGAGTTTGTTTTAGAAAGATTTCTTTGGTAAGATTTCATGTGAAACTTAAGGTGCTGCTATGTTAAACCAGGTAAATAAACATACTTAATAAACTTCAATAAACTTGTGTTGACTAGTGTGTTTTTTTACTTTTCATGCTTGATATTGCTTCTCTTTGTTGTCAGTGAGATGTGCTGCGCACCGGTACTGGCCGTTAGGTCAGTCGGTAATGAGCTGTCCAGAAAGAAAACAAAATGTTCAGTATTCAGTGTCAGTACAGTCAGCTTTCTGTAACGTACACTTATATTGTAACACTGACGTGACTTCACTAAACTTAATACAACAGTGTAGAAAGTAGAAGTGATAGAGCTTTCTAAGATGTTACTGAGACGGTGACATGGTTGGAGTCTGAACAGGTAATCAGATGAGGTGCATTCTGGGAGTTGTGGTCCTGCTGTAGTATAAGTTTGCTAGTGAGAAGATGAGAAACCTAGTCAGGAACTACATAAGACGCAGCAGGGTATGACATAAAATACCAAGAGATTCTTGAATATACTGGCTGTAATGCTGACAACCCGCGGTGCGGCTTCGTAGCTTTGCTTACCAGCTTAACATTTGGTTACATCAGAAAGAGCTGTACTTACAAATTCAAATTTCAAACCGTGAAAAGTATTATTTGTTTATCCTATTTAGTGTGAAAGCTTTCTCCTTCAATCTCTAAAGCTAAACTGCTCCTCTACTACGTCATACACAACGTACTTACACAAAGGTTTACGAGTTTCAGTGGTGGAGAAAATATATGGAGACATAATTTAGAGAAACGGAGTAAGTTTTATGCTTCTGTTAAGTTGAAAGGCTGATGTTCTGTAAGAGCTGGTATGTTTATCTGAATGCTTACACTTGGTAACTATGTTTTGCAGTGTGTTAATAAAATATTAAACAACCGAATTTATACGCATATTCTATTGGTAAAATTATGACATTACGGACTCTTGGTTCTCGGGCTTTGACATAAACTGCTATAAATCTGCCACCTTTTCGAAAAAAGTTTGAACACCGTCGACCAGAAGCAACTGATCTTTTATATTGTAGTGCAGAGAGCAGTGTTGCCAGATATTGATTGTTTACCACCCCAAAACGCTCATAACCGCCCAAATGCAAAAAATATCTTACAATAACTAATTAAATAATTCACAAATCGTGTTTAAATACAGCACATCATATATCCTTCGTTAGGTGGCTAACGTTAATGAAATGCTAGGAAAACGTACTGAGTGGTCAAATTAGCATCATAATTAGATGTCTGTCAGAGTAGGTGTGTCTGTGTATTGAACATTAATACTAGTCAGTGACATAGTAGATACTGTATTTATAATACACAGACACGACCACTAACAGAAGCGAATAGGAAACTGTCATGTGCAGAGTACATTAATTCCAAACACACCAGCACTGTCGCTGATGGTTGAGACCGGTTGTAACTTTTATTTTGAAAAAAGAAGAAAAAGAAAAACGCATCCCAGCATTTTTACGTATTTTCGCTGATGGTTAAGTCATGCGAAACTGAAAGCTGTGTTTGTTTATGATCTATATGTTAAATGTTCTGGCTACGGGTTGTTTTAGTTGACTGGCGGGAATTTGTCTTTTTTGTTTTGAGACTAACTTAATAACTTAAGAGACCACGTCTTCAGTTACTGTATTATTTTTTTATTGTATATAAGGTAAACGCATATTCAAGTTTCCGGAACTGTTGAAAATATAAAACAGATTTGTAGTAATAATTGATGTAATTTTTTTTTTTTAAATCAGCTAGCTTGCTGACGTTAGCTAGTAACTAGCGTTCATATAATACTGGCACTGTGGTGATGGTATAAATGTTTGGTTTGTTAACAGTAGTAGGCGCTTGAACCACTGGGTTAATATGAGCTTTCTTCATAAGCAATACACATAAACAATTTTAATCATGTATTGTATAACATGATTGTTTTAAGAAATATTTAGTATAAGTAGTTTAATCCTATATTTAGTAAAAGTAGTTTAATCCTGCAGAAATGTGGCAGACTACCCACTTAAATCTGATCTGCTTCTGTTAGGACAGTAGCTGAAATTAATATAGAAAGAAAAGGAAAGTATTTCATAGGTTTTTAACTGATAGCTGCTTGCAGGGTGGTGCTGGAGCTTATTCTAACTTCTCAGAAACACCCTGGACAGGCCATTCCAACACTTTTTAAATGTTAGATTTAAAGTGGAATTTGCATTTTATCTCTGTATCTGCATTGGTGTTTTTCCCGGGAGCTCACATTTCGTTCCACAGTCCAAAAACCTGCAAAGGAACTAAAATGAAGAATCAGAATTGTCCATAATCCTGTCTGACTTTAATCTTGCATTACAAATGACCACTGTAAAACTTAATCATAACATTGTAATCAATAAATACATTTCTTTTCAGATACACTCAGAAGAAAATAAACATGGATCCAGTGGAGTATATCATAGGAGGAGTGAAGATAAACTTCCCCTGTAAAGCCTACCCTTCACAGCTCGCCATGATGAACTCTGTAAGTGAGTAGCAAACATCTAAATGCAGGAAAATTCTAGCAACATCTTGTAGTGATCTTTTTTCATTCTACTACAGATTGTTCGGGGCCTAAATCATGGGCAACACTGCTTACTGGAAAGTCCGACTGGAAGTGGGAAGAGCCTGGCTCTGCTGTGCTCAGCAGTAGCGTGGCAGCAGGCACAGTATGGTATGTTTAAGACTTACCACAAAATGACTTAAACAAGTAAATAAGAGGTAACACCAGTCACAAAGTTTTTAAACGTGTTAAAGCAAGCTCCATCGTTAAAGTAAGGAGCTAAACTTTTTACTACATAAATAATTCATACGGACCCCATGCAAGATGGGATTTTACCCTGCATACTGATGTTAGCCTGAACTCTCTGGCTTGCTTCTTTATGTTGCAATTTAGCTTCAGAGTTGAACGTGCAAATAGTTAGCTCACTACGTAATAACACATTAACTGTGAGTCAAATCTATGGTCTAACTGTTTACGGTCTAACCCAGCGAAAGCTAAGACTATTTGACCAGTCATAAGACCATTTAAATAAAAGCAACCACCTTCATTGACTTTCTGCAAGGGTCATTTACCTCAATCTATCTACTGTAGTTTTAAACACCGTTATCTGTAACACCAACCACCTTCACCCCCTTATTCTGTCTTGGCTGTGCCATCATGTTCTTAAAAAAACAGATTGCCTTAATTTGTCATATAAGGATATGAATGTGTACAGTACAATACTGTTCATTTCTACAATGAGGAATATTACAGATAAACACAGATGTCCATTACTGTGTTCCATTACAGGACGGTACTTTGCACAGAGCTGCATTTCACACATGGAGACGTGCTATGCCGTTCTATACAGTGACTTATGACTACACATTCTTTCTAAGCTCTAATAAAATGCATTTCTTAAACTGTCCAATAGGTGGAGTTCCGGCTACTGTAACAAACTGCAGATTAACGAAACAGTGGCCACATTTTATATCGATCATGCTGACCTGTTAGTTGTGAATTACGTATCGGGCATCTTTTGTTTGACTTACACCATCCGAGCATCTTGTTTTTCTAGACATTTCTGCTACTATACATTTTTAGTCTAAGTTTTAGCATTTTGTTTGTGTTTGATGTCTTATATTTGATAATAATGTCCTTTTTCAAAGGTAAATCTGAGCAGGACAAAGAGACCATGTGTGACAGCAAAAAGTCAAATGTGACCACACCATGCCAGTGTGTGTGCCATAGTCGACCTAGCTGCCCTTCAACATCCTCTATGACTACAACATGCAAACCAGAGGTGACTGATGAACCTGCTACTAAAGATGCTTCACCTCCAAGAGGTTAGTCATCCTATGGATTCTGATTAATGTTGAGGGCTTTGATTTCTGTATTTATTAGTGATCATTACTGCTTTACTGCATTACTGTTTCTATTTTTGCTAGAAGCAATGAACCAACCACCGATAAGATCCACTTTAGCTTCCAGACTTTCTGAAAAGCTTCAGGCCTCCAATAACACAAAAGAACAAAGTGATGACGACTTTAAGCCTGACCGAAAACGTATTCGGGTACCTACTGAAGATTTCAAAGTGCAGGTGAACTTAATGTGATTTGAATGCACATGTCAATATTTAGTACTTTTTACACAACTTGACGTTTCTCTAACAAGAAGCTCGACAGCTAAATTTACAACTGCTTGATCCATGAATTGAACAATATACAGGTTCAATTACAATTGATATTTAAACAGTCCTTCTCATCATGTTGTTCACGTTTTCATATCATGAAACCAAGACAACACCTAAAAATTGTTCAACAGTACCTCACCACGATGTTCACGTGCTGAAGTAGTAACTGAGCTTAGTGTCACAGTGTCATATACATTAAATTAGAAAACCAAATATCTCTAAATTTTGTGAATAGTGTATATTCTGTATTATTATTAGAGAGAGCAGTAGAACAAGACATGGTCAAGTGTTGTGTTTAGTTTTGTAATTCTATGATGAAGAACATCTTTCATAACCCCAAATCTTTGGGTATGGTAAACTTGTTATAAGTTACTTACCTACTTAGATGGTAATGCTTTTTGTTGTTGTTATTACTGAACAGAGCAGAAAGCGGCGGTGTCTGGAGAAAGGAGTGGTGTTCGATGATGAAGAAGTCGAGGAGAGGTCAGTGCCAGGAGCCCAGAACTGGACTGTTGAGCTAAACACCCAGACCAATGGGAAGGGAAACTTGCCGTCACCAACTGAATGCTGTGTGAGTATATATATATATATATATATATATATATTAGGGCCGGGACTTTAACGCGTTAATTTCGATTAATTAATTACAAAGATTTTAACGCGTT
>JAOUQU010016004.1:0-18259 GCA_028566735.1 Ammoglanis amapaensis | reverse complement strand
TAGTCTCACAAGTTCCCACCACTTACTGGTGGTTGTCATCAGGAAGGGCATCCAGACGGAAAATTCTGCTCCAAACATTAAGGTCCTACCCCAGAAACTGGGAAAACGGACGATAAACGAATAGATAGAGATACATCGTGCATAATTTTGAATGTCGCTACCGAATAAGTACGTAAATTTTTACATTAAATATTTCAAAAAGATTACATAAAACATTTTTTTGTTCTATGATCACTCTTTTTGCTTGTGGACCAGATGACCACAATACAAGGGACTATACAAGATAATATGATCTAAAAATGAGACTAAAAATCTTAATGTAAAAACTGTATTAAATAAATCTGCTTTACACATATATTTTCTTTTTACTTTTGTTGTTTGAAATATTTTCTCTCTGCTTTTGTTACACATGAACTAGTCAACTTTATATAGCTTTTTTTTAACAATAAACATTGTCTCAAAGCAACTTTACAAAATACAGGATCATAAACCCTTGTTGAGCAAACCAAAGGCAGCTGTGGCAGAAAAACTCCCTAAAATTACAGGAAGAAACTTGAACTACTTACCTACCTTCAATTTTTTAAATTATATTTTCATGGTTGGTTATACTTTATATGATTTTGTTCTCACCTTATACCTGCTACCTTCTTCATTAAAATGTTTAGTTGGAGCTTGATGGATACATTAATAGGTATTCCAGTTTCCTGCAATTATAAGGACATAAAAGTTTCAAAGAAAACTAAAGGTGATTTAATAATATGAATTTCTTTTATATTCTTAACTATTTATGCATTTAGGGTTGTTTTACTAAAATGTTGGTTCTTGTATCTCTGATAAATGTATCTCTATGATATTTTATACATATTGAACAGACATGATTTTTCTACATGTAACTGCTACATTTTGGTCAGAAAGCAGACTTTGTAACACAGACAGCTTACATGAAAAAAGAGAATGCTGATAGATGGTAGATATGAGTAATAACAAGGCATACAATTAAGATACAGACTGATGAGTTGTTGTCTCTATAACAGCTAATCATAACTCATAAACTGAATGTTATCTTATCAATGTCATTACCTGGATGACATAAGGCTTACAGAGATATGAAATGATACCTCATTGTTTGTTAAACAAGCCAAAATAATCTGTTAATTCATACTTTTCATTTGATGATATGTTTTTCACCAACAAACTACCCCCTACAATTTTTTTTGTTATTTACAACATCAAATTCAAAGAGAAATACAAATTCTTAGAATTTAACAGACTAGAATCAAAAGAGCAAAGTTTAAAACATTACACAATAAAATCAAGGTCATCTTTTAATTTCTTTATAATATACATGCTTTTTAAGAGTGCCAACAAAAAGAAATAAAGATAAATGCTCAACAATAGCACAATAGTCTTATCGTTTTTGCAATTAACTTATCAATATTTTTATTGTTTCAGAACGTTGCAACCTTTTTAATACGAAGCCTTAGAACTAGTAATGCAAGCAGATAGGAAGGCACATGTATTTCATAGCGTCTCAACTGCTTTACTCTTTGTGCTGAATATGTTCTATATGTTTTTTTTTCACAAACATTTATTTTATGGAATAATAAATTAATTGGAAATTGTGCCTTAATACAAGCAAATAATTTTAAAATCATTGATCAAGTGTCCAAAAGTGTAAAATTAGTATGGCTTGAACAAGCAAACTAAACAACAAATTCCTAGTCCAGAACCTTAACCACTAAGCTTCCAATGCCAAATGTAACGTTTAAAATCTCAGCATTTAGCACACGCCTTTATCGAAAGTAGCTGAGAGTCTGAGCAACTCCGAGTTAAGGGCCTTTCTCAAAAGCACAACCATAGCAACCTAGCAGTGGTGAGATTTAAATCTCCTTTGAACCAAGTAACTGGATTGAACAAAATGTGTCCATAGCTAAAGCTACACAGTTGTACACAAAAATAAACATTTAAATTATTGTCTGAATGTATTGCCCATTTCATCCATAAAAATATACACAATTTAGATAGTTACGAAAAAATATAATTTTCACCCCTTATTCTCCTTGAAATATTCCACCAAGACAACATGGTGGGGAGAGAGTGTGTAATGCAACAATGTTATGTTGTGTATACACGTGCATTATACTACAAAATACTAAATATTTCAGAGATTATTATATTTTGGAACAATTAATTGAAAGTATTTATATATATGTATGCTAACATTAACTATATATTAGTAAGTTAATATGAACATTTAGTTCAAAAAGTATATAAGCTTTAGAGCAAGCATTAAAAAAAGCTACAGGGCTTAACAAATAAAAGTTGTTACGCAATGTTGACTTTAACTAAACAGACAGTTGTTATATCTCCATGTGCTTCCACTTACTGGGTGTATGTCAATAAAGAGTCCATGATCATGCTCAGTGGGGTTAAGTCCATTGACTGACTGCAACAGGACTGGATCGGCATTGAAGAAGTGTGGGTGGGAGATAAACACAGGGGAATCTGGAACATGAGAAACCAATGTATAATTGTTATATTGATTTATTTTATATTTGTTCTGCCCTTGTTTGATACCTTATTAAACATATGTTACAATTATGCAATACCCATGGCATTTGGCTTTTGTTTTTTAGAAAAGAATCTCTCTAAAAATAAAAAAACGTCTATTCTATGTCCTTCAGTCCATGACCAAAGTCCATCATCTTAGGCCTATGGATCTTGACATGAGCTTTGAGGAATCAATGATGTCTCATGATACCCAACATATAAATACCCCAAGATCATTCAAGTGCACACGTAGCCAGGGTTGCAACAGATGTGACCAGACAGACAGACAGACAGACAGACAGACAGATATAGATATATAGATAGATAGATAGATAGATAGATAGATATAGATAGATATATATACACACATACTTACATACGTGTGTGTGTGTGTGTCCATGCATGCTTTTGTTGTATATGGATAGTGTAGAAATGCACTTACTGTGTCGGCAGGTCATAACATTAAGAAGACCTGACTGTCTGCATGGGCAAAAGCCTTCATTTGGTGCATAAGATGAGCCATTGGCAAAAAGAGTTTTAGGAGCCACAAAACGGTAAACAGGGATTCCTAACATTATCTCTGGCCTCTGATATACTAGATCCATTGACCTAGAAAAATATTTAATATGCATGAGAGAAAACAATACTTCACAATGTCTGTGATAACAATGTAATAGATAATAGTAACGATCTATCGTGATATCTATAAACTCAATGCTTCATAGATAATACAAAAAGATTAGTTAGTTAGTTATTCTGATTTATTGCTTTATAAGTTTCAAAAGCTATTGTTTGTTGCAGCGGTTGTATCAGGTGTGGTTATGGTGTTACTCTTGTAACACAAAAAACACACACACAAAAAATTCACAAATGTCTTTTTCAACTTTTTTAAAAGTAAAAAAAGTTAAAGGTTTTGGAATGGCCCAACTTGAGCCCAAACCTTAATACAATAAAAATTTGTGTTTTGCAAGTCAAAGCAGCAAAAACATGGACCATGGTGACAAATTCCAGGCTAAAAGACTGAAAGATATCATAAGATCAAAAGATGCTTTAACAAAAGAAGAGAGAAAGAGAAGAGAGCAAATATATATACGAAAACACTATAGGCAGAATACCTGCAAGCATCTGGACTGTAAAATGTCAGAGTCGATTCCGTAGTCAAAAACGGGGGCCACATTTGGCCTGCTGTTCCATTGATCATATTGCACTGCTCAGATCTCCAATAGTTTACCTAAACCAACAAAAGGAACTGTGTGATATAACACTTAAACCATTTTAATAATGGCTATTTAATGTTACAAACTTACTTTCTTTAATCCATTCCAAGTGTCAACATTGTGGACTTTACTGATGTCATCTTGACCAGTAAAGAGTGTGAACAACCCAGTGTTTGAGTTGTTAAACTGAAAGTATGTGATGTAAAAAAAATACTATAAATGTATACAAGTGAACTATTGTCACAAATATTATAATTAATAGACTTCACAAAAAAGTATAATATTATATTAACGAGCTCAGAAACAGATGGCTTACCTCGACAAACAATCCAAACTTCCCTTTAAATGGCAGCGTCCCTGGTAGGAAGGTGTTGAGAAAGTCCACCAGTTTGCTATCAAATCCCCACATAAGCTCACCTACAGTTTTAGTCAAGAAGGGGCCCTCTTTAAAGGTTTTAAAAGTAGAGCTCATCAATAACCGTAATGGATAGGGTGCATTCTCCATCATCACTGATGCTCCCTATTAAAAATAAAAATCAAGGTCATAAATAATAAAGCATACAATTTGATGACACACACAATATTTATTTTGTTTATTAAAGAAACAAGGTTTTCAAGCTTTAACTTAAACTGTTTAAAAATGTTATCATAAACATGGTAATACATGTAATCAACATTTGAGTTGAACTGGATACAAATAGCTTGAATTGTAGTCCCGTTTCAAATCTATGTATGCATCACTAATACTATTTTATACACATATGATCAAAAAGTAAATTACATGCTTCTAAAATATTTCTAGGATTATGAATGCTTTTTTTTATTTTATGTGGACTGAAGTTGGCATGCTACATGAATGGTCTGCAGAAAGTCTGACCTTCAGTGGTGTGGAAATATGTTTGCCCCCTTCCTGATTTCTTGTTCTTTTGCATGTTGTCACACAATGTTTCAGACCACAAATCAAATTTAAATATTGCACAAAGATAACACAAGTAAACACAAAATGCAATTTATAAATAATGTCTTTATTACTAAGGGAAAGATAAATCAAAACCTGGGTAAAGTGATTGTCCCCTAAATCCTAATATAGACAAGGGGCATCCTTAGCAAGGATCAAGCATTTACGATAACTGGTGAGTTTTTAACAGCTCTTTAGAAGAATTTTGGCTTTCTCATCTTTGTAAAATTGCTGTAATTCAGCCACAATGGAGGGTTTCCAAGCATGAACTGCCTTTTTAGGGTCATGCCACAGCATCTCAATCACTTTCAGGTCAGGACTTTGACTAGGCCAGTCCAAAGTCTTTATTTTGTTTTTCTTAAGCCTTTCAGAAGTGGACGTGCTGGTGTGTTTTGGATCATTATCCTGCTGTAGAACACAAATACAATTAAACTCATTGGTAGACCTCAACTATAAGAAACAAAATAAGAAAAAAAATCAGAAAATCACATTGTTTGATCTTTTATTGTTATTTGCAAATAATGGTGGAAAATAAGTATTTGGTCATTAAAAAAATTCATCCCAATACTTTGTTATATATCCTTTGTTGGCAATTACATAGGTCAAACACACGTTGCTAGTATGTTGGACTATTCCTTCATGCAGATCTCCTCTAGAGCAGTGATGTTTTGGGGCTGTCGGTGGGCAAACCGGACTTACTCCAATGATTTTCTATGGGGTTATGATCTGATGACTAGCTAGGCCATTCACGGACCTAGAAATGTCTCTTACAAAGCCACTCCTTTGTTGCAGTGTCAGTGTGCTTGGGATCATTGCCAAGCTGAAAGACCCAGTTACGCTTCATCTTCAATGCCTTGCTGATGGAAGGATGTTTGCACTCAAAATCTCACAATACAGGGCACCAATCATTCTTTCATGTACACGGACAAATCATCCTGGTCACTTTGTAGAGAAACTGCCCCAAAGCAAGATGTTGCCACACCCATGCTTTACAGTTGGTATGGTGCTCTTTGGATGCAACTCAGCATTCACTTTCCTCCAAACACGACGAGTTGTATTTATACCAAACAGTTCTACTTAGGTTTCATCTGACCATATGACATTCTTCTAATATGCTTTTGGAACATTCAAATGCACTCTAGCAAACTTCAGTCATGCCTAGATATGTACATGCAGATACGTACTGGCATAAGCAGTGGGACACGTCTGGCACTGCAAAACCTCAGTGATCATTCTGACCCGACAGGCTCAGATCTTGTGTGGAGCCCCTGATCGAGGGAGATTAGCAGTGGTCTTGTAGATCAAGCTACTTGGCTATCTTCCCAGCCTGGTGCAGGTCTACAATTTTGTCTATAGTCTCCTTCGACTGCTGTTTGGTCTTCACCTTACTGGAATTTGGAGTGTGATTGTGTAAGAGTGCATTCTCTTACAAAGCTCCACAACTAAGGAATAATCTTCCTGCCTCTGTTAGGGATTCGGACACAGTCTCGATGGGGGTTCTTGGTCATAGAAACTTATGATATTTATGCTTATAACTTTAATTTTCTTTCCAAGAAGAATGGGCCCTGTTGAGTCTGGTTCCTCTCTAGGTTTCTTCCTGTAATTTTTTCAGGGAGTTTTTTTTTTCGCCCTCGGCTTGCTCGACAGGGGTTTCTGTTCGTCCTGCATTTTGTAAAGTTGCTTTGAGACAATATCTATTGGAAAAAGCGCTATATAAATAAAGTTGACTTGACTTGATTGTTTGAGGTTGTGGACAGGAGTCTTTTATACTGTTAAGGAGTTTAAACAGGTGCCATTTATACACATAATGAGTGGACAACAGACAACCTAATAAAGAAGAAATTACAGGTCGGTGACAGCCAGAAATCTTGCTTGTTTGTAGTTGACCAAATATTTATTTTCCACCATTATTTGCAAATTAAATTCTTTAAAAAACAGACAATGTGTTTTACTCATAGTTTTACTCATAGTTGATTTCTACCCATGATGTCAATTACAGGCCTCTCATCTTTTAAGTGGGAGAACTTAAAAGTGCAATTGACTGATATTACTGAATACTTTTTGCCCACTGTAATGGGTCATACACCTTCCCCAAAATTCAACTAGTGTCTCGTTTTGGAAAACTAGAAAAATTGAAATGAACCTTTATATTATTTTTGCGCAGAAGTGGTTTTTGTTTTGAAATTCCTGGCAGGTAATTTTTACCTCCAAGTCTCTTTCTTGTGGTGAAGTCATTAGATTCACCACTGTTCCATGTTTTTTTTTAATGATGGCTCTCACTGTTGTTCAATAACTTTTTGTACACAGGCCCTGTATAATAAAGCAATAATGACCTTTATTTATAAAATGCATTTTGTGTTCACTTGTATAATTTTTTAATATTCAAATGTTTGGTGACCTGAAACATAAAAAGTAACAAAAGTGTGACAAATTCGTGCAAAAAAAGAAACTTTTTCACACCACTGCATATTCTAACACCAGAATGGTATTCAATTTAAACAGTGAACATATACTATTCAATTATAACCATCTTACCAGAACCAGCATATTTGGTATGGTGATTACATCAGACTCGTTGCTTATAGACATACTTTCCTCAAAAAAATACTGTCGATATTCACGATATGAAACGGTTTTGTTCTCATGAAATGTGATGTTGTCCTTCCAACGTTTTTCTCTAAAAGAAAGTGAATAAAAGAAGAATATATTTAGGTAAGCTAAAAAAAAGCTTATAAAAGTAAAATTAGGTTTATGTCTTTATGACCTACCATTCATAATAGTAACAAATAAGTGTTTTAAATACCAGGCCAGGACTTATGTATTTATAGTAAATCAATGACATATTTATTTAGTAAACAAGTTTACAACCTGATGCTGCGAATGCTATACATTTTCTATATTATTTATCACTATCTATTATTCTATTAGCATTGGTTGCAGTATTTTAAAAATGTCAAGTATTATCCTCAGCCATAAGTCACATGGCTGTTATAAAAAAGAGGAAACTGCATATCCAGCTTGAGGTTAAAGGGGATTAAGAGTCATTAAAATCTTAAACTCAGCACATTCTATGTCAGAATAAAACCTTAGATCACAGATGGAAAGATGGCTACAAAAACATAGGTGCTCAAAACACTATATCTATGTTGTTTGTGCATTCCGAAATCAAAATAAAAAGACATGGAAAATGTAAATAATAAGTTGAGTATGTACCTAAGATCTTGTTTTGACCTGTTAATTTATTAATGAAGATTCGTTCCTGCATGTCAATCAATACATTCAAAAATGTTTTGTGCATGCAGTAACTTATTATATAGAGCGGTGGATCTTGTGGCAGAAGCACTGACAAATCCATCTCAAATTAGCAACTTTAGCACTTCATCAAAATCTAAGCTATAACTGACTTTTAAAACTGACTACTGCCAAATTCTTCTGTAAATGTTAAACTATTGTCTCTTTGTCACTAATGATAAACATGTGCAGACTGACAGAGAGATTCTCAGTACCAGAAGAATGCATACAGGTTGTAGAGTAGAATAGTACTAGTGAGTTATTGAGTATGGTATGTCTGTAACAGACCCGAATGCCACTAGTCCATATATAGGACTCCAGACTCCGGCATTAGAGCACTCACAGCAGGGCAACTGAGTGACGTCAAGGCTAAATAGTTGTAGGGCAAAGCACCAACCTTTTCAGGTTCAAGTGACCAACATGTTCTCCCCCCTCAGCTATACACTAGCTGAGAAGCATGTTCATTGATTTGTTCTGGTTATAGAGACTTTCAGGACCAACAAATGTATATCGCGGTCCCCATAGGGGACCATTGAGACTTTCCCATAGAGTTACAATTAAAAACAGCATCAAAAAGTAAATAGGGATTACTAAAGATTAAATCACTTGCATGTAAATATCTAATTCTAAATTAATTCATAACAAATAACTCACTTTGTTTAACCCAGACCCGGGCTAAGCCCAATGAGTATCTAGAATTAAATAAAGCCGCTCCTCTTGGATATAGTTATAAACATAAACCATCAGCGGTAGCCACAACTTATGATAAAAACAGCACGTTTATATTAGTTACTATATAACAACTGCCTATTTGTAATTAGAATTTCTAAATTCATTTGCACATTTTCTTTCTAAATGAATGTTATCAACTGAAAAGCCCTTGTGTTTGATTACATTTTACAATCTATAAGTATAACCCAAAATGTAACAAGGCCCACTCACCACAGCAAACATGCCTTAGATTTATTACTGATAGTATAATCATAGATAACCAGTTTTTTCTGCAACAAAATAATTTAATTTCTGATTGTTTCCTTCTAAATTGTCAGGGAAACTAAATTTAAATTACCACAAAAATGTACCAACCATGCATTTTAAATTTTATAATATGATAAAAAAAGAGTAATACAATTTTTATCAACAGTGTGTTACTAGTCAGTGGGAAACACCAATTTCTTTGACCAGCAAAGGTGGTGGTGATTAATCTAAAAAGGTAAGCCAACAAAAATGTTTAAATCCAATTTACCCAATATGAACTTTCTGCATTGATAAAATCGTCATCATTTTTACTCAACCCTGTTCTAACTTGTCTACTAAAGATTTACTTCCAGAAATTGTAAAGCCTATACTTACTTTTGTAAATGCATCACTTAATCTTGGGTACGTGCCAAGTTAATAAAATGAGTTGAGCATGCAAAACATGAAAAAATTTAAAGTTAATCATGTTTCTTACAGCTGTGTTCAGACATGATCAAAATCAAAGTGTTCAGTCAAGCTCAGACCAGAAGAGACAAATCCTCAATAACTTGTCAGTGTCCTACTCATCAGTTATATAAAGTAATCAGCACCACCAATGCCCACAGGTGAGAACAAGTTATATGGTGCAACAATGATAAACTAAATGACAAACCAATTGAAAAAGACTTTAAGACTGCAGTGCAACCAAAAAGGAATTATGTCATATATTTTAACCCTTAGATTTATTACTAATTGATATAATGAATTATAGATAACCTGTTAATTTTGCATCAAAATGACTTAATTTCCGATCATTCTAATGGCCAAATATTTATAAAAAACATCAATAACTACAACATGGAATGCAAATTTAAAAAATATCTTTCACATGCAACACTGAATCTACATGTAATAAAACAAATGTGTTATATAGCACATGAACATCAAATATTTATGTAGTGAATGTTTGAAAACCTAGTGACATGCATGAAGATGCACAAGTAGTCCATCATTATCTAATATGATAGTCTAATTCTATTAGAACTAGTTAACATAGTGTCTTAAAATGTCAAGTATTATGAGGTTAGGGGGCTTCCTCAAACATAAGTCACATGAATGTTATACAGAAGTGGAAATATCATATCCAGCTTTAGAGATAAAACAATAGACACTTATTTGTGCTTAAATGTTCAGTGCTGACAGCTAAACATCTTATTGACTACATATGGACCTATAAAAATTAAACAAGACAAAAAACAAGACAGAATTGTGTTTACAAAAACCACTGTACTAATATTCTTGTTATTTTCATTTAATTACATAAAGTAGTCAATGTAGTTGTCAAAGTACCCAATTAATTTTTTAAACGGCTTTGTCACATTGAACTATGAAAGAAATTCAAAATCAGTAATCACTTGTATAAAAAAAATCTGTATTAATTAACAGTATTAAACAGTTTGCAGTTGGCTTTTGTAATTACTGTTGAATGAACATTACTTCATTTATTTAGTATGAAGAAACTGTATAATACATATGCGCCATGTGTTTGTATAATAACTTAATTTGTTTAATGTTAAAAATGTGTTGTTTAGGGAAATCTACCAAAAACTATTTAAACTACAATGTTTGCAAATTAAAAACTAATATTTGTATTAATAAACCAGAACACATTAAGAAGACTGGATACATATATTAATTTACTTTACCTGTACACATATGGACCTTTTTGCTGAACCATGGGCTTTTCTCCTGTTAGAATCTCATCAGGATTGAGAATATTGAAGAAATAAACTGACATAAAGAACGGTACTGGAATGTCCTTCCACATAGTGTAAGACAAGTCGTTTTGGGGATTGATTTCTACATTCTGTTAAACAAAAACACAGGTCAGCACTAAGCACAAAACCTTGTTTGCGTGTTATTTTACTATATGAAACCAGGTACCGCGAATTATATCTCGTGTTGGGTAACGCAAGAATCTAAGACACAATCGTTATACTCAATTTTAAAACAAGTGAATGACTCGTGTTTTCCAAGCTTAGTTGTACAATTCAGATCATGTATTAATTCTCACATAATAAAACATAATGAAACCAAAGTTTAATTCGGTTATTTATCAATACGCGCTGTTTCAAATACGCGTTAACAAACTTACCCTCACTATTTGGTCGTTGATAATAACAGGTCCCACAAACATCAGAAAAGTCCCGAATCCAACTAATAAAAGTCCTACTACTGAAAGTCCTATTGCTATTTTAAACTTTGATACTGCCATATTACTTGAACCTACAAACTTATAATGAATAAACTAGAACTACAAATATTGTGACAGGATGCTTCAAATGTTACATTTATGTTACATTACAAATATACATCTCAGAGTTGTTTAAGCGTTTCACTTAATGTCCATGGTAAATAAAATCAGTCAGTGAGGGAAGAGCAAAGACGAGCAGATAACCAACTTTTACAGCTCAGCTCGTATTTAAATAGTGTTTTACACGTTCAGTTAGGAGGCAGGTTTATTATGACAGGTCGCCTCAAAACAGAGGCCTTTGGGAAATGTAGTCAAATAAACAAACTTTGGAGCGTAAATACGCACGCAGCGCTGACTCAGGGATAGGCTGCGGTAAACTAGGCTTTACACTGATTATACTGAGGGATAACACACCACATAAATGGTAGATGATAGACAGAGAGGAGTCTAGTGTTGTATTAACAATAGCCACACTAACCACGATGTAAAGTCATTATTTATTTTGTAGATTATTATACAAGACTATACAAGATTATTATACAGTATATATAAACACAAAATTAAAAATTAATATTAAAAGATAATATTAAATATTATAAAAAAAATCAGCTCAACTGTTAAATATGCATTGCAACACTCACAATCAAAGTAGTTTATAGTTTGTGTTGAATTCCCATAATTTCAGGGTGTTAAATTTTCTGATTTTCAGAAGTCACCTAATTTTCTTTAAAATATACATTCAAATTGCCAACTGAAAAAGTATTTTGGAACTAAACCGCCAAACCGAAATACAATAAAAATGTAAGCTGCTTTGTGATAAATATCCAGAAAAATTCCCAGCTTAAATGTGCTTAAGTGAGTAAATCCCGTCATGCTCATCTTGCTAGGGGTTAATACAGTGGATCATGGTCCATATAAATCATTTGGCCTGTTTTTTTTCCTGACACAATCCTCCTATTTAGCCAAGCTTGGGACTGGACGGGCACTACAATGCATTGTTTTGTGCATCATAGTAACTAGAGTAGCAGCCATTTATCAGAAATTCTTCACACTTACCAACCTCGTTTGAAAAGCTTCACTTAGCCAGGTTTTTTTGTTACTATTGGTGGACAAGATCATTGAGAACCTCCCCGCTAATTACTGAACCAACCATTTTCAGATTCAAAAACCGTTAGGGTGATTGTCAAACAAATGCGTTTAATTGAATAGCCAGACATTTTGGCAAACATACTTTGCAACAAAATAAACATTCTTAACAGCAACTTTATTTGCAGCATTTTCAATGCTACTCAAACATAGTTGTACCTTTTCCAGTTAGAAAATCGAAAGCTATTAATAGATTTTCTACCTTTAAAAGCATAAGCTTAAGCATGAAAACATTGGTAACCTGAAAGGGCCTGTTCTATTCATCAAACTGAGCCAATTGAGGTGGCTTGAGCCACTCTTTCTGAATGTCTCCCTGGGAAGGTGTCACAAGCATGTATAACTGGGAGGAGACCCTGGGGAAGGTCCAGGACACGCTAGCGAGATCTTAAGCTATATAAAGGTTTAACTATGACGTTGCATCATAATTAACAAATATAAACAGTCTTTTTTAAATGTTATCTCCACTAGTTAAGTCCAATGATTTTTAGTTTCTTACCTTGTTTTCATTTTTTTTTATTTTCCACTGCTCCACCGGTCGAGGACTATTCAGGTTTGTTTTCCAGTTAAGTCAGGTTTTGTCCATTGACGTTCGCGTTGCGCTTGGGTTTATCTTTAATAAACTATCTTCAATTAGCACCCGGTTGTGTGTAGTGGTGTGTGTGGTTCTTGCAGTGTTCCTTTTCAACCAAACCTAGCAATTACAATGCGTTAAAAGCATTTTTAAAAATTTAAATATTTAAATTTTTATTGCTCAAGCACAATCTCACTGACCTAAAAAAGAACCTTTAACTCAAATGAATTTTAAAAAGGAAGAAAATATCCTAAGATATAATTATTTCCCATAAAATGACCTGTTCCACAAGTTTTGGCACCATTAACAATTTCTTGGAAATCTAAGTATTTAAACCATTTGCCATTTCTACTGTAGTTTATAAAATGGGCCAAAGTATATAGGATTCTGTTGTTAGAAATTCATCACTTCCTTTTTCCATCACTTCTCCCTAATATTTCTATCATTTGCATAATATTTCCAAAATAAGAAACATATTATCTGTTAATGATGCTGAAAAACTGATCTATGCATTTATAATTCAACGGTTAGATTATTGTAATGCACTTTTTATTGGAAGCTCTCTGGTAATAGTTAGTTCAAAATGCAACTCCTGTTCTATCGTCGCTACACTGGCTGCCAGTTAAATTTTACATTAATTACAAAATACTCTTACTAACCTAAAAAGTGCTAAATGGTCTGACTTCACATTATTTGAGTGAGCTTATAAATTACTACAACTCAGCACGTTCACTTCACTCACAAGATACAAAGTTACTTATAGTTCTTAACATTAATAAGATCACAGCTGGTGGAAGAGCATTTTCTTACAAAGCTCCATAACTTCCTGCTGTTGTTCAAGACTAAGTCTAGACTGAAAACATTTATTTTCTCTGGCTTTTGATTAGTATAGGAAAAGGTGCAGAGCCTGGGGGGTTTTGGTCATAGAAACCTATGGTGGTCAGGGATGTTGGGTCGCTGTCATTCTGCCTATCTTGTCTGATCACTAAGGTGTGGGTAGAGAAAGAGGTGGGCGCTGATGTCCTGCCGGAGTAAAAAAACTCTCTGTAAACTGCTTTAGTTAACTAGCATTGTACAATGTTAACTACATTCTGTATTGTTTCGCCTCCAAAGCATTCTGACGGAAACATGTTTACTCAGGTTAAGGATTGAAGTCAAGATATTACTGCTTCTGTCTGATGTGACGGTTTCCTCCAGAACCATCCAATAGGGATGGGCCCCGCTGAGTCTGTTTTCTCTCAAGGTTTCTTCCTGTAATTTTCAGGAAGTTTTTCCTTGCCTTGGTTGTCTTTGGCTTGGTCAGCAGGGGTTTCTGTATCTGTTCGTCCTGGATTTTGTAAGGTTGCTTTGAGACAATGTATGTTGTAAAAAAGCGCTATATAAAAAAGTTGACTTGACCAAATCACATGATATCCTAGGGGCAAAAGCATATTTTTAAGAATGCAATATGAAACGCATATGTCTGCAGTAAAACAAAGACCAAAATAAACATCGCAGTACTTTCTGTGTGGAGTTTGCACATGTTCAAACACAACATTCGTGTGTTTTTCGTGTCTGTAAGTCGCTCTGGATAAGAGCGTCTGCTAAATGCTGAAAATGTAAATGTAAATGTAAATGTTTTTAGTTTTCTTGTGTTCTATATATTTAGAGTAATATATCATCATAAACTATTTATTGAAGGTAATAACCTGTATTAATCTATTTTGGAAACATCTTGATTGATCATTAACGCCTGATTTTGTGGATTTAAGCTTAAATTTCATGGACACAGAGTCAGGATTACATCTTTGAGAAATGATGTGTAATGAAGAAAACCATACAACAAACACTGTCATTTCATCGTGTCATTTAATTTTAATAATTGACGTAAAATAATTAGGTATATGGAGATATCAAACAAACGTATTTAAAACGTATGTTTTGATGACATTTTCAAGCTAGCAGGAGGCTTAAAGTCTCCTTTCAGCACCTGTAAAATTGGCCACAAGAAAGAAATACGAACAAAATTATTCAAGTCAAAAAACCAAAAGTTTTTTAGAATGAAAAAACAAAACAAAACCTAAACATACCCTCTCTGTGTTATTAATCACTTCAGGATCAGGTTTACCATAGTTTGGTGGACAGGCTTTTGGGCTGTAGCCAAGTCGGCTTAGCATGGGGGCAATATTCTCGATATCTCTTAAAACGTCAACTGGGATGTGACCTACCCATCTAGTAAGTGCCTCTAGGTTAACAGGTTTGATAACCTGATCAGTTGAACGCTCAGATCTGTATTAGGACAAGATTAAAGTTATTAAGACATATCAATGTATTGGTTTATACAATATAAGACATATGAACAGATACAAAATGCTTTAAAGTAGAATTATCATTAAAGTTAATGGTACATTTTAATTTGTTTGTTATTATTGTTTGTTACCTTTGCTTGCAGCCAAATATTTAAAAAAAAAATGTCTCATCACTAAGACCTACCCAACTCACTAGGTTACAATGCATTGTAGTGCTACTTTGACAACTCCTAACAGGAGCAGTTGAAATCAGTAATTTCACTTCAAAGCACCTGCTGCAAATCAGGTGCATCCTCGTTCATGCATAGTTGAGCCACTAGGTATTAATTTCACAGATTTATTAGGCATTGCAAATTTCTTGACTCACCACTGTGTTTGTTACTGTTAATTCGTCGTTCAAGTGTTTTGGTTTCAGTTGAGGACTATATCTAAATCTGAAACTAGGTAATTTGTTTATGTTAATATGTTGTTATTACAAAATAACATGTAAATGTTAATGTTAGTACACCTGAGCTAAAGCAAGAAGAAATTTTACTGAAGCAAAAGTTGTTCACATAAAATATTGATTTGGTATAGATATATGTTTATATTATTATGTTTTTCTCAATTAAGAGATGTAGAATAGTCGGTAGAGCTTTAGGCTAGGATCCCTTAGATTAGGGGTTTACATTCAGGCTCTGCTACAAAGCCAATATTGGGTTCTTGCGCAAGACCCTTAACCTTGTCTGCTCTAGAGGCGCCATCCGATGGCCGACCATGCGCTCTGACCTCAACTTCCATACAAGTTGGGATATGCAAAAAAAGAATTTTATCGTAATGAACATCTGTATGTGATAGCAAATAAAAACATTTTATTTGCATTTTGTTAATTGGTCATTTTGTTAATCAAAATACTGTTTATACTCCATCTAACATTTCTTTGACATCAGCTTTGACATAATCATTTAAAAAAGTTTTTTTTACCAACCTAGATAAAGAAACTCCTCCAGGCTGCCCAACTGCCTCATCATGATGAAGAACCCCCTCGTGCCATGGCACATTCAGGAAATGCAATACTTTAGTCATTGTATTGCGCGGTTGCAGGACCAAATCTTCATACCGAATACTCAGGCATCGTCTAGGCCCTACTAGGGTACACTGAAACACCATAACCTCTATGGCATGGCTCCACTTTCTAAGGCAATCCCTGTAGCTAGTGAGGTCAAAGCCACCAATGGTTACTCGTCTGGAGATCATAGAGTGCACAGAAGCCCGGCCATCACGCACCATGAGAAGGAACTTTGAGCTAAAAATCATAGTACCAAAAAAAGTTAAGGAGGAATTAGTGAGGAAGTAAACAGTGAAAAGTATAATGAAAATAGTGTTTTAAATAGAGTTTCAGTAAATACACATGATCTTAAAAGTGAATTGATGTCTTTCCAGCACCACTTACTTTGGAAAGATTTTGGAGAGGTACAACGAACTCTTGAGCGTAAAGGGATCCTTATTGCAAAGCAATGGTGCAGGCTCACCATGACGCGCTATGATCTGAAGCAGGAATGCTGCAGTGGCCGAATCTAAAGTCTCCTGTGTGACCTGCACTTTATTTAAGTTCCAGTGATCATCACTCCCTTTTCTTAATTCTTGGCGCAGAGATAGCATGCGAGGAATAACCCGTGTCTCCTCCCCACATCGAATATCTGGGTGAGCATCAAGCATGGCACGCATAAGTGTGGTGCCCGAGCGTGGCACTCCACCCACAAAAACCATTGGTGAGTCCTGGCTATAGCTGTATAAAGTCTTATTGATGCCTCTAACTTGAACAAACACTCTCTGACTATGTGGACGTCTGCAGATGACCATGTAGAATGTCCTCAAGAAGACATACACTCCAAACAAACACAGCAGAAGAGTCAATCCTTGTCTAAACGACAGTCTCATCGCTGGTTTCCATGTCCTCTGTGATCAAGAAGGTCAACAAGCAAAAGCTTTTGAATAAAGAAAAATCTAGCCAAATGTTCTTTGTAAAATATCTACCAATTTCTAATAAAGTATTTATCATGGCAAAAAAGTCTGGAAGTTTTTAAACAATTTATTTACAATTTTTTGAAAACATTGAAGGCTTCACTTTTAACTATGTTAAATTAGCTAGCAAGCCAGAAGTCTCATAAAGTAAATTACATTAGTTGTTGTAAAATATAAGACAAGCAGCATGTTTATTAAAATACATTGTACATACAGTACAATGTACTGAATATTCAAATGTAAATTCATTACTTTACATTTTATACAATCAACAGAAACAATATAACTACTAAAATAATATGTTTATCCACTAAAAATGTAAAGACACCATAAACTTACTGTAAAGAGGAACTTGGTTTTGTGTTAAAAAAAACTGAAGGGTTTTTATTATAATTCATTATTATTCAAAGCAATCCATTGTTTTTCCAAAACTGTATTTTTAAGCAAAAAAGATACTCTAAGTCTTCACCAAAACACAAAGAAGCAAGCTAAGATATAATACAACTTCAGGAAGTTGCTGGTTTACTGCTAGAAGAGAACCTTGTTTCATGCTTGTTTCATAATGCAAGCGACAAAAAACAGGAAGAGGACTTTCATTTTCAGAACTGTACCATGAATAAATCATTACATATAAAAATTATATGTATGATATTTTATTCTTTTTTTAATGGAACTGTGATGGGAATTTCTTTTTGATAAGCAAATATACACATTAGAAAACCTTTTGTTTAAACATCAAAATAAATGCATCCTTTATTATCTCAAATATGACATGACTTGCAATTTTACTAAGCATACTACTTTAAGCATATGTTAACTGACAGGAAGTCAGCGCTCACCACTTCCCTGGCACACACACACAGGAAGACAAACTGTCCTTCGTTACAGTGTTGCTTTTCTGACTATGCCACGTCACTAAAATTAGCCAAATTGTTAAATATATGTATTTTGAACACACACACACACACACACACACACACACACACACACACACACACACACACACACACACACACACACACA
>JAOUQU010015897.1:0-18277 GCA_028566735.1 Ammoglanis amapaensis | reverse complement strand
ATATTGAGCCAGTCTTAATGTTACAAATGTAACGAAAATAAGATAAATTAAATATAATAAAAAATAAAATGTGAATATAAATGAAACCGCACAGTTTTGGTACATTGTAACCAGTATAATTTTTTATATTGAGTGAAAAATATTGTCATTTACTGGTTTGTTAAAATTTGTTACACTACGTTTAAGATGCAATAAAAACCCATTGTTGATTATCAAACTGTGATATGCATTTGCCTTAATGCTAATAAGAATAACATGCTCAATCACTTTTTTAATTATAATCTAAACAATGTTACTTTGTCAGCTTAAATGTAAAGTGGAACTAGATACACTGTTGTGTAAACATGCCCACTGTGTCTGATCTACAGTCACAATCTTAATTTTGCTAGTTTTATTAATGCACTGCTTTCACTAGTGTTGCGTACAGTGTGTTCAAAATGTTATTTATAAGTGATAAGTGCTAAATCATAAGTGCTGTACTGGGGAAGTTCAAATTGGTGGGTATTACTTCCCAAGAGCAACACCGTAGCCTTCCAGTCAATTTCATAAAGGTATTGTATCTCACATTATAATAATATTGATCTCTTTCTGTCTCTTGCATTGTACAGTATCTGAAATGGAGCCTGAGACTACTAACATGTTTGTGATACACACTACATCAGAGCCCCTGCCCCTTTCAACAACAGAAGCTACTGGACAAGCCCCTTCAGCTCCACCTGCTGCAGAGCCAAGCAGCCCCCCAGTGCCAGAAATGGAAAATGAAAGTGGTATGGGGCTAGATAGAGAAATTGAGTTGGAAGCTGAGAGAAAGCAAGAAGAAAAGGAGAGAGAGCAGGAAATAGAGGATGAAATAAAAAGTGTGCGAGAGAAGGAAAAATTAAGTAAACTAGACAAGGAGAGAGAACTTGAAAGAGAACAAGAAAGAGAACGAGAACGTGAAAGAGAACTAGAACTTGAAAAAGAACGAGAACATGAAAGACAGCGAGACAGAGTAAGAACTACAGGTGCACCCAGGTTCCACCTGGTTCCAGAAATGACCACAGACTCCTCTCAGATTTTATCTGAGACTGTCCAACCAATCGACAACATGGAGAATCTGAGCACCATAAATGATGATTTGAAGTTTTTCATTACTCCAGAAACCTATCCGATCAATCCATTCAGCACAGACATCAGCACCACTGAAGTTCCTCCCACCATTGTTGCTTCTGTCACAGAAAAAAACATTCTGAATCCAACACCCAGCATCTCTCCACGACGAAGAAAACCACACCCCACACCCACCGTTGGCCCTCATCGACCACAGAAACCAAATGTTATTCCCAGTCAGGTTACACCCACTGAAATCATCACACTGTCAATGACATCGACTTCACAGGTAATACAATGCATCGGAACACAGGGTTACAAAATCAAAATGTTCAGAATTCTGATTTGAAATAGTGTGGGCTTGGGCAGTTATCTAACTGCTGGATATTCTACTTCACTTTTTTATTATTGGTACAATAATGAACAACAACTTTCCAACAATTCAGTTTGTGATCTCCAAACATTTTTAGCATGAATATCAGAGCCCTCATATCATGGCTTAACTTAAATGAATGAACAAAGATGAATCTGTTTTTTTTTCATTTAAGATAAAAACAACAGAGACAATCCTAAACAATGAAGTTGCAGCAGCTGGTCCCAGTGGGGACTTTGAGATCCAAGAGGATGGAGGTCGACAAGGAAATGAAATGGGACAAGGCAAAGGTGTGCCGGATATGGGGATAGAACCAGACTTGATAGGAAACACAATAGATTCAGGAAGTTCGGCTGCTCAGCTTCCTCAGAAAAATATTTTGGAGAGAAAAGAAGTGTTGATAGGTGAGTAAACAAGTTGATATCCAGATGTTTCTGCATTTTTTGAATTTGTATTATGCTCTGTGCAATAGAACATGTAAAATTAGGTTAATTTAACTGTGCATATTATGTATTTCAAATGAGATGTTAGCAAGAGCATTTAAAAGAAAGTACTGCAAGTATACATGATAATAATCAGGGCTTTGGCGTTGAAGTGGAGTTAAAACAGCAAGCCGCTCTTCATGACAAGCCATTGCCAGGTGTTTAAGGTACCGTGGTTGTAATCAGCAGGTTGTTTTTTCAAGCTCCACCACTGCCAGGTGAACGAGGAACTTAACCCTCAGTTGATCGGGATGCATATTCTAATAAAAAAATGTTAATACTGTTAATACTTAAAATTGTTAATACCATTATTTGGCACAATAGTCACAAACTGCAAAATTCTCCTTGTATTCACCGAAGCCAGATTTATCTGCCAGTGTCAGATGGATAAGTATGAATCATTACTCCAGGGACAACTCCCAAGTCCAGGAAGAGGTTTAGCAGTGACATAATGACATTTGACAGTCTGGTTAGAATATGTGGCATTTGAAGACTGAATATATATATAATATTATGTAATATTTATATTACTATATGTGTACACTTACTTAAAGAATTAAATGAATGAGTGTGTTGCACTAGTTATTAAAAAACTCCCTCAATGTGTTTTCTTTATCTAGCTGTGATTGTTGGTGGTGTAGTAGGTGCACTTTTTGCTGCGTTCCTGGTCATGTTGCTGGTATACAGAATGAAGAAGAAGGATGAAGGAAGCTATACACTGGAAGAACCTAAACAAGCCACAGTCACCTATCAGAAACCAGACAAGCAGGAGGAATTCTATGCCTAAAGCTCGTAGTTTCTTTTTGACACCATAAACTATCTTGTTTCATCTTTGCTTTTTCTTTCTCCCCTTCATTTTTCATCCACTATTTGTCCTAGCTCCCACATTTTTCCATGAAGAGTGCCTCTCACTCTGTGGACTTGGGACTTTATTTTATATGGGAAATAATGATAAACTGTAAGAAATGGACACTTCTGTGGACAGAATTGTGGCAAAAATTGGCTAAGATTAGGAATTCCATACCTACCGAGAAAAAAAAAGTTTTTAAAAGTATGCATTGCTATTAATATCTTTAGGATTGTTTAAAAAATGATGACAAAACTTTGGTAAAGACTAACTTGCTTTTTAATTGCACAATAATTTATTTCATTTCAATAATTCAATTGTGTCAAGAAGCATAAACCGGGAATGAGAGAGAAAACGAGAATGCATGGGGTCATAAAGTGGGGAGTATTTAAATTTATGAAAGGGGATTAACTGTTGTTTGTTGCCTTCCATTTCCCTGGTGCTAGAAAATGAAGCTAGAAGTGTTGCCATCTGTGTGACCTTAGCCCAACCAGACAGTCACACACGCATTAAGTACACTGGCGAGCTCCCTCTGCTGGTAAAAGTGTATGTCAGCAAGTCTGACCTCCAAGACTTTAGTTCTAATCTTTCCGAGAAGGGAGACTAAAACGGTCTGCCAAAACACAGCATATTTAAGCATTAATGAACCATTTGCTGTGAAGGTGCGCATGCTAAGAAACTGAGGATTAGTTCTATATTTGTTCTGTGCGAAGACGATTAGTTATCAATAGAAAAAAAATCATTAATATATCAGCAGCTCTGAATGGAAGGTAAAAGATAATAATATTAGTAGTAAATGATATTATCTATTTAGCTGTGCAGTAAAGTTTTATTGGTGTAAATATCAAATCTTTTTTTATTGCAACTGATCATGCTTTTTGACTTTGACTCAATGAACGTCTTCTCATATACATATACTATCACTTTGAATATACTGTATCAGTCCCACCGGCAATGTTGCAGCAATCTAATAAGCAATTTAATTTATTCCATGGAGGTATGGCCTGTTTTTAGTATTTTGTTAATGTTTATCCAGGTTATTGGACATTATGTTAAAAGCACAAACTCACATGAATGTTTTAACTGTGCACAGACACTTGCACAGTCACATATTTATACACACACACACACACACACACGCGCGCAACAGCAGCAGCACTTCATTTTTTCAAAGGTCCTCTGAAAGGTTATAAAGGTTTTTTCTTTTAACCCATAACCAACTTTTATTAGTTGATGGCTAATTAAAAAAACACACTTTTTGTCTTAGATATCTATGGAAGTTTTGTGAATTGCCAGATGTGTAGCCTAGATATGGGTTACATGATGGATTGGTGGGTAGCACTGCACTTAGCGTTGTCTTTGTCTTTAGACCAATGGGTGAGAATGCCTGATGTTGCACTGTTTTGCTGAACACGTGCATGCATGCACATAACGGTGACATATTGTTTTATCAGTTAGATACTGTAATTACTGTGTTTTTAAAACAAACTAAACAGTTGGTTATTGGATAAATTGATAGAAATTTTAGTCTTTGATGAATCGAGTTGGATTTTGTGTTATTTTAAACGTAGCAATGAAAAAGCGATGGTTCAGGGCAAAATCATCTTTAAAACATGGAAATAATATCATTTAATAATACAGTCATTATTGCGAGAGAAGTGTCTGATGCTTTTGATCATTTTGTAAGTTCTACATTGAGGTCACAAAAACGGCTGCACCATTAGTAAGGTACAAGTGCATGATGTAGCAATAATGCAGCTATTAATATACATACCATATAACGCTGTCATTCTCCGGTGCTGCTGAAGGGGAATGTACACAAGCTCTCATGAAGATGCCACTGCCTGGCCTTATGTAACTTTAAAATCATTAAAGAAAGAGACTGACTGGCATTTCATTTAGGTTACAATATCATTCAGTGTGTCACCAAGGTGCGTAAGATAGCACAATCATTAGTGTAAAGTTAATTGTCATTTTCTATAGTATTTCCTGACTGCCCACGATAGTACTAGTAAAGTAAAACATATCACTTTGTTGGAGGGGTCTTGAAGTGTCAAAACAGTAATAAAATGCATTTAATCACATTGTTTCACCTTACATTGTCACATTCATATTATTACACTGCAATACTTCTAAGCTCCACTACATGTTACACAATATTGAAAATTTTTAGTTGGTGTTCCATTTAAAAATAGAAAGAGACAGACTGCAGAGATTTATTAGTCTACACCACATGAACAAAAGTGTTAGTTATTTTCTAATGCTAATTCAACCAAACTTCAAATTAAGGTGTGAAATTAAGGGGGATTGACACTGAATTAATTTTTCTACATCATTAAGGCAAGTGTATTAAGTTTAATACAGTTTACTGTTATCTTTTAGATAAATTGGTGCTTTCCAATTTGTAGCAGTAATATAGCATATGCTTTTAGCTATTAATGCCCTTGAGCACAAAGCAATATCTATTAAAGCACTTTGTGGAAAAACACATGAACAAACTGGCATTGATTATAATCATAAATATACAACATACATTCTTACTTACACGTGAGCTCATAGCGGCCACCAGTGTCTACAGTCGTTTTAGTGTCCATGACCCATAATTCATAACCTATAATGAAGAATAAACTCTTCCGTCACCACAAAGTTCCATATTATTAAGATTTGTTATTTCTGTCACTGATATGTAGCTGTAAATAATTCTGCGAGACACCTTTCACTACTGTAAAACCAGTCACTGTAAACATCCACCCACACATACAGCTCTAAAAACACTGGTTTCCCTGTGTACAGTAGACCCATGTCTGAAAAATTATTTATGTGAATACATAGACTTTACATAGTTGTCACAGTCATAATTAGACATTTGCTTTTACTACCTGTTTATTTACCAAAAAAATTAACCATAGACCCAGCAACAAACGTTTTTATGAGTGTGTTGAGAAACATGCATTACATTACCAGTGAGAATGGTGTTGTTACATATATACACTGCACCTGGCACCTATATAACAACAAATATCTTCACTCAAATGCTTCCCAATAAGAACGCACACACAAACACATTATATTCATTCAAGAATGTCTGTCTTTCACTGTGCGTTTAGTTTAAATAGCTTTGTTCCACTGCAACTCTGTCTAGTTTTTGTTTTGTTTTTTTAAACTTGTCACTTTTCTACTTATGGCCAATCAGAAATGGACCTTCCTTTGACTGTGCTAGTCACAGGCCAGCATGGTCTTCATATGATGGATGCCCATTGTGTTTTATACATGCACATTTTTTAAAAGCTGACTTTTTTCATTTGGTTGTGTATTTGAGGACATTGTCACCATTATGCCACTCTGTTCTAAATAAAACACCTGCCTGGGTATTAGTATGGCTCTTATTTTCTTTCAATTCTCAGTTTAAAATACACTGTATGCGTTATGGTTTAAGTGTTGCTCGTATTACACATATTTTAACTAATACTGTCAGACCCAAAATTGTGGAAATTAATTTGTTTAGGTGCATCAAATGCACTTGTTTTATGTTGCATTATATGTTGCTGAAACAACATATAATTTAAATTGACTGGACATAAGTCACAATAACACACAAATGGGTTTATAAGGGGAAAATTTTTAATGTCAAAGCCTGACACTAGCCTGTTTGTCAGTTCTTGTTCATTTTTATTTAGCTTTTAATGCCATTTGACACTTCACATCTTCAATTTGCCGTACCTGTTTTTTGGAATAAACCCATGGAGAACATGCAAACTCCACATAGAAAGCCTTGGGCCTACCAGGGAATTAAACCCAGGACTTCTTAACAAGACTAAAAGTTGTTTTTACTTTTACTCACTGTTGAGTAGCGGTGTTGGACAAAATCCTCACTGAAGGGTACAGACAAAATTTCAGTATACCACACAGTTTGGTAGCAACACAAACTGCAGTTAACTTTGTCTTGTAACCCATATAGTGACAAAGCATGGCTAGTGAGACTTTGGTGGGCTTCTACACTACTCACAGTTCAGGACACAGGAGCTCCCATAGGTTTACTATAAGATTCAGGTCAGGAGAAAGTGCAGGTTACTCCATTTGAATTACCCCAGGCTCCAGCAACCGCTTCCTGATGATGCGACCCTGATGAACTGAATAAATCGTCATCCAAGATGATTAAATTAGATGTATTTCATGCAGAGGTTCAATGACTAGAATAATGATGTTATTCAAGTAATATGGGCTTGTCACTGTACCACTCACAAAGTGTAGGCCAGTTCTATATTGACTAGATACACCTGCCCACGCTCTAACACCACCATCACAAGCAACAGTGGCTGATGTATAACACACTCTTTAACGTATCTAACATTGTTTTTCAACCATCATTTCTGCGCTGTGTGATTGGACTTTCATCACTGAACAGCACTGAGGCCCACTGGTCCCTTGTACAACAAAAATTCACCCTGGCCCAGGCAAGACATGACACATGTGCCCGATTGTGTGGTTAGGTACCTTACCTACCTTAGGTAGGCCATCTAGTACACAGCCAGTTTCAGATGTATTCGGTATTGATTGGTCTGGCATGACACTTGGGAGCCTCTCCCCTGCTTTAGACTTGTGTGGCATTCATCATCTGCTTCCGGGTAGCACTGCTCACCGGTGTGGGAGATGGCCAAAGGATGTCCACTTCTGTGACAAGCCGAGGGCAACTGAGGCAAGGAAAAACTTCCTGAAAGTACTAGAAGCAACCTTGACAGGAACCAAGCTCAACAGGGCCCATCCTTCTTGGTTAATCAAGGTTAGGTTTCATCTGAATGTTAAAATTGCACAACTGTTTGTTAAAGTTATTTAATATTTGATTTGTTAATCAGTGGTTGTTTATGGACTGATCCTCTTCACAGAATATGTGCCCCGTTTCTGAGAAATTAGCATATACAGAAGTTACATTTATTTTAAAGATGAACCGCTATTACACGCGCGTGCAGTGCAAGAAGCAGCGCTCATGCGCGTGCGGTGATCACGTGACTGACGGTGCTCACCTGTAGCTACTTTTGATGTGATTAATGAGCAAAGATGTTTAGAAGAGACCGACTGATTTATATCTCTAGTTAAAATAGTTTAGCCCAACAAGATGGCCGAAGACTCTCTCTTTACTAGTGATTACGGTGCGTAATTTAAACCTTAATTACCCACCTACTTAAATAGTTGATAATTGTTTAATTAATGAGTAACGGCTAAGTAATTAAGTTCTTAAAAGCGGAAATTAGGTGTCGTTGGTCTATTGTTTGGATTCCTCCTCAATTTCCCCGAGGGAACCACCCGAAGGGATAAATAAAGTTCTATCTAAGGTTCTATCTGTCTGTCATACGAAGCGCAAATTTGAACAGGATATATTTTGAACCGTTCTTGCGGTTTGAACGTGGTCAGCTGTATTTAGTTTTGAAATAGTTGAGTGTGAAACGGATTTTTGAAACACAAACACCGGTCATTACTTCAGACGTGGTTTCTTATGCTTCCTTTAATCTGGCCCCATTAATTTTCTACACATTTGTCTTATCGTTAAACTTTTTAAACTAAAGAACGAAAAAGTTTCTTGTGTTTTGTGGTAGTGTTACAAATATTTATGATGGTAAAACTTAATGATGTAGCCTATGTAAACGGTGTCCATGTGCTACAGTTTAGATATGTTTTTCACTCCAGATTTATTTCAAGATAAAGCTTATCAACTATATCTTTTTATATATTGGAAAATAATAAAATTGTCCTCAGTTCACCTACTTATTAGGGTATTTTACGGTTCAATTACGTCAGACTACTTAATTCTACGCTAGAGTTGATCGTGACATTTGATTTGGAGATTTAATAATTTCTACTTAGCTAAAAAATTAGCCCAAGACCTGCTGGTCATCTAAAAAAACCGTATAGCCATCCAACATGGGTGTGTTTTGATCAGCTGGCTTTTAGTTGGATTTTTTTAGTATGGTAAAGCTGGCAGAAGATCTAACTGTTAAGCTAAAGTGGGTGTTTTGTTTATTATGTGCAGCGTTTATTTGCAGAGTAATAGTTTATTTGTCGAAACTAGTGAACGAGCAAACTGCGCATGCGCGAGTTTATTATTCTCCTGCGTCTAGTAATTTCTGTTGGCACTGAAGCCACTGCGACCTTTACTAACCAACTGGTAAAACTCAATAAGTGATTTTTAAAAAGGTATAGGATTTACCGCAGCAACTACAGCTCAGTACTACTGTTTTTATTTACATTTAAAGAAACCGGTGTTTTCATTTTGATTTGTCATTTTGGACTTCTTATTTATTTTTACTTTTTAGACGGCACGTGTGAACCTCATCTGTAATTTGATGAACGTATTTTATCTGCTTAAATAAAGCATTTTATGAGGTACTCTGTCACCAATATGTCTCCCTTTGAAAGCTATTGCTATATGCCTAAATAAACCTTGCTGGTCTACAACACCTTTTAGAATGTTTTTACTTTGGAAAGATTTATTTTTTACATTTATCCATAAAGAAGTTTGATACGTTTTATGGAAAATTAAACAATTCCTTCCTGCTTTGCTTATTCAAGGTTGGTAATGGATTAAGAAATTCTAACACGAGAGATGCAGAGCAGAATGAATATATACAGTTTCAATGTACATATGAAATCAGAAATCTTTGTGTCTTGTGTACCATCACTATTAAGATGTGTTCTTCTTACAGGTGGCTCATATTCCTTAAGTGATGATGATGATGATGTGGATAGGACTTATCTGTCACTTGGAATCTTTAAGCAACAGAACAATAAGCAAAATGGAAAAGAATCAGAATTAAAAAGAGCAGGGAAGGAGACTGATTTTATAGCTAAAAAGATAAAAGAAGATGAAGTAAAAGAAATTGATTTACATCAAAGATGTATTGAGACAGATAATCATAATAAATGTGATGTGCTAGAAATGGATACAAGTAAGGAAGAACTGCTTAAGGTGCAATGTGGTAACATGATTGATAAAACTTATGAAGTAAGGTGTGGTATGAACCCTTCACCACAAAAAAAGAGCATGCTACAGCTGGGCAGCAGTTCTCCACTAAACCTGACGATGTGTGAGGAGTCTGCTGAGAGGTCTTTAAGTGAAGAGTACATGCAGTGTCCATTTAAGTCTTTAACTATCCCACCAGTTTCATCAACATTCTCTTCTCAAACTTCCCAGCCTTTTACAGTCACAAATTCTATAGACTCTGTGAATCCTTTGCAAACACAGCCAACAGTTAACAGCGAGGCTACCGCTACTATGACTGCTCCAGCTGCTTCATGTCTAGGCAAGAGACCATACAGCAGCAGCCCATTTACAGAACCTAAAACATTTGTTCCTCCTGGGCAACTTGAAGTGACATTAAAGCATGTTTGCACAACTCGTTACACTCGCTTTACCAGCAGACCTACACCGCTGCTGCCACTGCCATCGGTTAACCCAGAAACAAGCTCACTAAATGTCAGCAACACATCTATACTACCACCCGCACCGAAGAAAAAAACACGCACTTCATACAGCAGTGGTAAGTAAGCAAGTTTAGGGGCTGTAATATTAAGTCAATCGAGGACTTATGAGCCTTATGTATGTTTGTAGATCAGTTGGAGCAGCTGGAAAGGGTGTTTCAAGATGATCACTACCCAGATGCTGATAAGCGCAAAGAGATTGCAATTTCAGTTGGGGTCACACCCCAAAGGGTCATGGTCAGTGCATTATTTAATTTGGTGGACTTTATACCTTGATTTTTTTTATTGTGCGTTTGTATAATCGTTTCCTTTTCAGGTGTGGTTTCAGAATCGTCGAGCCAAATGGCGCAAAACATCCAAAGCAGCAGCAAAAAAAGTTCCAATGAGCAGAGTCCAGGTTCCTGCACCATCCAGTGTTCAGGTTCCCGTTTCCAGGTTATTCTTCAACAACATGTTTGAAATACTTCACAGTGATTTATTGTGATTCAATACTAACAGTTTGTGTGCAGGCCTACTCTTATTCAAGGTCCTGTACTTGCATCTCTGTCTTCCCAAACTGAAAAGAAACTCCCACCTCACAGCACTCTCCTCACCAGTCCACCAGGTTTCTCACATTTTATATATTTTATTTAACTATATTATAAGAGAATAGAAGTCTAAAGTAAATTCCCAAGTTTTTAAAATTCATGTATAAAACGGAATAAACTGCCTAAATAGTAAATTGACAAAGCTTATATGGCCATTTTTCCCTGTCAATGCTTAATAAAGAAAAATGTATATAGGACACACAACACAACTTGGAATAAGAACAATTTACAGTTTGTCGTCTCGCAGCAGGGAGGTATCCGGAGTTAATTTATAAACTTCACTTCTGGAAAATTACGATATTTTGTTGACTGTCTTGAATATAATTTATAAAACGTATATATTTTTATTGTACAAAAGTATAAATAATGTACAAATAATATTTATAAAGTACAAATACTGTTTAAAATAAGTTTGCTGTTTTGGAGAAACCCCATGTCATAAGGATTGATGGCTGTGAAATTTTGTTTTTAAAAAACATAAAATATTTGTTATATTTATATTAATTATATTATATTAATATGTATATTAATATTTGTTTATAATAAATTATATAACAACTTTAAAAGCATTACTTATAGGTTGGGTATGTGCTTCTCTTATACTTAGAATTTATTGCATTTGCTATTACATGTTTACAGATGTACAGTAGAACAATTTTGTTTCCATATTCCAACTTGTATAGAGGAATAGAAACTTCTAGAGCAGACAGGGCTTTGCTTGCTCAAGGACAGGAGCTGTATAGCAGAACCTGGATTTGAGCCTCCAATCTTCCAGTTTATAGCCCTAAGTTTTACTTACTAGGCTACCACTGTGCTTTTAATGGCAAGATTAATAATACAGCAATTTCTGTTGATTTTTTTTATATGTTTATACGTGGATAATAAGGCTGTGTGGATGTGGCTACTACTTGCGTCTCCCCAGCTGGTGACTTCATGTCCCCTATTATGCAGAGTCCACCCCCTCTTCGCCGTGCCTCACTGCCCTTCTTTACAGCATATAACCCCCCCAACCACGCTCTATCTGTCCTGCTGGACACGCCAGAACACTGTGAACCTCAGCCTTTCAGTTTGCATACAGAAACTGGGTGAGTACAAGTACATAGTCATTCTATGCTGACTACAAAAAAAGTGACATCCCAACATCTCCATTGTATGACATGGCTTTGTACAAATTCTGAACTAACATTCAGGAGTGTGTTATTGCCAAGTAATTGTGACATTTATGGTATATGTTGACAATGACAATGTCAATAATGACAATGATCTAATGACATTTTCCTGTGTTGTAGGTTTAACTACGATCTAATGGGTCCTTCATCTAAATATGAGGCTGTTACCTCTGTTTCTGGAAATGGCCCTCAGCCTTACTTTCTCACTACATATCCCCAACAGTCCAATTTAATGTCCCAGCAATCCAACACACTCCTTTCGTCACAAAGCAATAATGTACTCTCACAGCAGCCAAACACACTCCCGCTACAGTATTCACGCATGTCATACCTCACTCCATCACCTTACTTAACCCCTAACTCTAGTGAGGGAGCCACCAGCTCTGGCCTGCTCCTAAATCCTAGCACCAACAACAACCTGCTGGCATGTTCTAATGGAGGACATTCTTATTTTCAGTGCCAAAATGGCAGTCAGGTACTATTGCAACATGGGGTACAAGGTAAGAAGAGCCTTTGTGTTTTCTGTTTTATGTATAAAAATATGTTGTGTAGTTTTTAACATTTAGCTTTATTTATGTCTGAAAATAGCGATGCAGGCATACTCTTGGGCTGGTGATATCTACAGTCACTTAACTCAGGTGCCTCATGCACTTCTAAAACCCCAGTTCACTTCTGAGCGAGAGAGCCTTTACCCACCACTGGTTTCTCAACCTTACATCACCCCACAGAGGGCAAGCAGCCTTTCCAAACCAGCCACCCCTGACCCAATGTTACCTAGTGTAAAAACGGAGTTAGAGGAAACTGGACACAGCCAGACAACCAGAGTAACTGAGTCGGAGAACCTTTTCCACTGTGACTTTTCACCCATACACTTCTGACAGGTGTGTAAAAAACAAGATAACATTATAATTTTAAGATTATTTAAAAATTGTATAAGAATTCTAATTGTATTTGTAAATAAAACAGCTCTTCATATTTTTTTTCACATTTTTATTTAATGCTACTCGATGTAAAATATTCAGTTTAAATTATTAGGTAAAATTTAGATCAAAGTTCATACAACGGTCACTAAAATTCTATTTTATTTTGTCTGCTTTTTAAATTCAGGCTTTGCAACCTGGAAGAGGTAATACGTTTCTGCTTTTGACCACTGAGTGGCACTGTATACCATCATACCGTGCATTCAATTATTATATGGATACAGTGCTGAACAAAGTTTTTAAGCTCTGGGAAATTTAGCAGGATGTTCGTTAAAGAAAATCAGGAAGAAGGTTAGGAAGAAGGAAAGCGTTAGACATTTGACTATATAAAATATTGTAAATGCCAAGTTTACAACTAACTCATGCATAAATCACAACAGCTCACAACATTGACTAATTAGACTAACAAGTAATAATTTATTTGACCATTAACAAACTGTACATGGAAAGTATGACCATATATATCTAGTTACACTAGAACAATCATAATAGTCATATAATAGTCAGGCTAATATTCTATTATGTCTGCCGCAGCTGCGAACTAATGAGTTGTTTGTTCTTTCCACCAGACATGTAAAGACTGACTAAAAGTAAGTATGCAAATGGTTTTGTATTCTGAGTTCTGAGAAGTAACACTGTGGTTGTATGTGGGAGATTAGGTGATAAGCTTGTTCCTGTGAGAAATAACTTCCTGTTTGTATGTTTCAGGGCCATCAGCAATAAATGCAGAACTCGACAGCCTGCAGTTTGTTTTTGTATTTTTATGTTTTGTTTGTTTGTTTTGAATGTTGACTGCAGGTTTCAATTAAAGTTCATAAAATCTCGAATTAGTTCATCGTTTGACTTTTGAAAATTAGGTATAGACTAGTAAAAAAAAAAAAACACTTAGGTGAATTCCTAAGTGTTCTCATTTAGTACATACTTTATTTAGTTCTATCAATTGGAGTTGGTCCTTGGGCCTTAAATATTGCTTTAACACTAATTTTGTTGTAATCTGATACATTATTTTAATATTCTGTATTTGCCTTAATTTTTCAGTTTAATACTTGAGTATAATCAGATACTGGATGACCATACACATTAATATTTAAAACAATTTGTTACTGACGAATGTAAAAAAAAAAAGGAACAATTTGTAAGCTTTATGTTTTATTTATTGAAATTGAGTTTATGTACAAGCAATGTGACAACTCACTTACTATCCATAAACAACTGGCCTAATAATCTCTGATTTTGGTTCATTCTCATATACTGTATAGTCTTTGACAAAAAATAAGGCATTACAGCATAGCACCTGTTTTTTTGTTTTTATAATAATAACTTTTGCTTTTACTTATAAGTTATATTGCTCCCAGATTCCAAATAAATATAGTTTGTATACAATTGTTCAAAGCAAAATAATGCAATGTCCAAAACCCACAATACTACTGTTTTACCATAGAAAGAGATCAGAATAGTTTTTGGTTGAACAATGAATCGGTGAGGAATGTTAAGCTTGTTGAAGGAGCTCAAGATATCTGAATACTATTGTTGGGGGTTCGATTAAAATCCATAAGGAAATTTGTGAAAAGGATTATATGCTAGAAACCAGCAATTTTGATGAAGAAATAGCAATTTTATTTTATTTGTGTTACAAAAAATTGCTGCATTTTCAAGCTCTCATTGCCTGCTTGTGATTGAAAGTAGTGCATCCCTCCTCACTAGCTGCATGGTGGGTTTGCAGTATCTTTAAACATATTGTTTTTATTAGTTGTGGGTGTGTGGTGTGTTGCAGCACATTATGGATGCATTGTTTACTCATTTGTTTTTATTCATTTTACTCATTGTGTCGTGTTTGCGAGAGGGGGTAAGGACACTAGTGAAGTAAGGAGATAAGAGGAATTTGTTTCAAAAGTAGTCTACCAAATGTAATCAAGTAATTATTGAAATCAAATAATTATTCACATTTGTGATTTAATCATTTACAAAGACTCCAGCAAGAGAGAATAACATCACAAAATAAGTGTCAGAATGTTAATGTATTAAACAAATTTCAATGCTTTGTTCTTATTTTCTGTAATCAGTAAAGCCCTTAACTCTCCAGTTCTGTTTTACAATGTTTGCTTATTAATTCTTAATTTAAGGCTAAAGTATTGACTTTTTACTTCAATCCAATTTAGGCAATTACGTTTAGTCAAAATATTGGAAAACCGCATAGGAGCAAATACATTTTCACCTTCACCTTTGCAACTGTGTTTCTTTTAAATGTAACATTAAGTAATTCATATCACATTTTATTAAACACATTTAAAAAGTCAAAATTGCCTTGCAAATATATTTGCAGTTATGAAGCGTGATGTTAAGCAAATCTGAATAACATGGCCTGTAAACCATGCAGACACAACTGAAACTTACTAAACGTGTGGGCATGCATGTTGTCATCAGGAAGTGGTTTGTAAGGCAGTGCCTTTAGTATGCATTTCATATGCTTTGTTTTATCTGCTATGTGAGCAAGAAGACAAAAACACAAGAAAGAGCAAAGATGTCTGGAACACGGTCACTCTGCTGCCATGTCCATACAGCTACCCGGGTCTCTGCCATCCTTTATTTGGTAATATTCACCTCCACATACAAGCACTTGCTTCTAGATTTAGATTTTTTCCATGTCTTAATAAGCTTTGTACAGTTTAGACAGTTGTACAGTTTTGTGATATTTGTATGTCTAAATGATTGAACATCAAACAAAAACAGTTTTTCATGGTGTGTAGTGTTAAAGGTTAATCAGGATATTCAACTGAATTGCTTTATTTTACTCATGAAGAGGAAGTTGATTTTGGGCTTGGTTAATATAGTTGATAAAAAAAACTCTGTAAAAATTACACATTAAAAAAACAAGCATTTAATTTAAAAGCTGGATTTTCAAATCCTAGCTACTTATGCATTAGTATTGTACGTATTATTATATCTCTTATTATGTATTTCTGTACAATTTGTGGCAATACCAGCTCTCATTTAGGCTTTTGGAATTTCTGATAATTTGTACCTGTTCAGCCTCAAAGTATTTGTAATTTAAGGAATTGGACTACAACTTTTTGTCTAACCCCAGTGAATTAATCATCCCAGGTTCTGTGCAGGTTACAAGTTGAAGTCATTTCTTTACTAATTGTCAAACACCAGAAACAGGAAGACGTTGCCAAACTTGCCGCAAAGTTGGGGCAATTTATTTTACATGACTATATTTACTTAGCAATGTGACTGAGATGCCCAAACTCAGTAATAGAGGTGCGGAGAGGCCTATGCTTTGGGCCATGAGAAAGCATGATGAAAAAGTATATTTTTAAAGAAAATCTAGAATGTTGCTTTTGTAATGTGATAATCAGCAGTGTAAAATAATTTGGTAATTCAATATTTATATAGGGAATTCTTTTGCCATTCAACGTCTGCTCTGACCTCAATACATGCCTGTGCTATTTATTACTATATTATAATGCCATAATGCTCTTTAATGTATAGTTGGACTGCATATTTAATAAAAAAAACCGCTGTGCAAATCTTGTGCGATAACCCCCAAGAGAGAATCCTTAATTTTCATGTGTGTGTGTGTTTGTATGTGCATGTTATGCAATATACACTTTGGAAGGTTTAACCTGAATGAATCTGTTTGTGGGTACCTCGCTCTGCTGGTGCTGGCTTAAAGAGAGGAACGAAAACACATCTGCTGCCAGAGTACACATTTTCAGAGACACTGAGTATACTCTGTCAAACATTTATTCTTCCTTCCTCTATATGTATGTCTATGTATCAAGGTGTTTAATCTGCTGGTGGCTGTGGATTGGACTGTTGGAATAATCAAAGCAAAAGATCCAATCATGGTCACATTCAGTGAAATTAAACATACCCAAGACAACTACATGCGTAAGTGTCGCCGAAATCGACAAAGTTCATTTTTTGTAATCTCACTTAATGTGTATATGTTTCAGCTTTGTCTTTAAATCTTTAAGAGTCTTGCACAAGAATAATACGAGGTTCACATTTTTTTACTTAGTTTTGTTATTAAAACCTTTGGAATTTAAACACACCATTAAAGTTATTCATTGGCTAAAAATAACAAAAGCTACATTTTCAAAAAATATATATGAAATGTTATTTCATTTTGAAAATTTTTGAAATTGTCAATTAAAAGTACTGGTAGCTATGGATATTAAGGGGTGAGTAAAAACAAACATGTAAAGTTATGCTTAGTAAATAAATTTGATAAATATAATTTAAATATTTACAACTGGTAAATAAATCACCAAGATAAAATAATGTTGCTTCCCAATCCATACGATTGCTTTTATGGCAAAGTTTACCCTTACTAAAATACCCTCCCGATTTAACTGGGCTTGTGACTGGCAGTACAAGACTTCGCATCCGAGTGGCTAGGGTGGCACCCTGCCAACCAGGGTGTTTAGATCCTCAATGATGCCCATATACTTCTTCACTCGAGACCTTCAATTAGCACCAATTTAATAAATTACATTTTAATACAGATAATTAAATAAGTTGTTTATCATATTTATGTGACACATTGTAAGTGTTTTGTTAAATTCTATATTTATGAAAGTACAAATTCTGGATTAAGCAGTAATTTAGTGATACATTCGGTTTTTAAATGCCATTTTAAAATTGAAGGTTATTGGTTTAATGTAACCACTTCAGGGACACAGAAATCATTCACGTAATACAAATATAAAAGCAGATAATTATTATCACATTACTCAACAAATTACATAGTTTATATTCTGTTATTTCTAAAGATTATATCTTGCCTATGTGACTGTTAAAAATATTCTCTGTTTTGGTATATTTTCATATTTCTATGAGTTAAGATTTTGAAAAGTACTATCAGCATGCGTTTAGACTTTTGTGTCTTTTGATTTATATTTATTAACATGTATATTTTACATTTTGTACTACAAGTTCTCAGCATTTATTATCTTCCTGTCTACACTGTTTGTTTTCATATGTATTTTCTCTATAGTTGATGTATGCACAAACTATGTGACACTGTTTATGATGTCATTCTCCACTGTGCTGGTCCTGTTGTCTCACCGTAAGGTAATGTGTGATTGCATTAATGCAAGCGTTTTATGTTAATGTTAATAAATATAAATTACATTATATGTAACTTATATCTTGTATTAAATGTTAGTATTATAAACCTTTGTTCCATATGCGTGTGTGTGCGTGTGACACACACACACACACACACACACACACACACACACACACACACGTACACACACACACGTACAC
>JAOUQU010015790.1:0-18278 GCA_028566735.1 Ammoglanis amapaensis | reverse complement strand
GACCAATGGAATTTGGCCGACTAGTAATTTTTTCGGTCGACCAACGAATAATCGATTATTTGCGGACAGCCCTAGTATTTACTAAAATTGGTAACATGTTTGTGTGTGTGTGTGTGCATTTGTGTGTTTGCTTGCTTGACATCTGAAATGTGTATAATTAATACCCCTTGATAATTGTAAGTAAATAAAATAACAGATTTTCCTCTGAAGACTTCCAGAGTGGTGTGTAAGGTAAGATTTTCTATGGAGAATAATACGGAACTGCTAAGGCATAATATATTGCTTAGTGCTGCAACAATGAGTGTAGGTAGACTATAAAAATTAGTCAAGGTTAAATTCAATTGACTAGTTGTTTACAATAACATATCCATCTATCAAAATGTGCTATTGAAATGACTATTTGTAAATGATTGATATTCATTATTTTGGAATAAAGGTTTCAATGTTTACTTTTGACTTGCTGACTTCAAGCTAAATTCAAATAGAATGCACTTTTTTAACATAAACATAGTTTTAGTTCTTATGTACCTGTTTTTACTTGAATGTGAGACACTCATAAAGTTATGATTTCTGTGTTTCTGAGGCACAGGATGCTCTTTTGATTTATATATTATGCACAATTGTTTAATATTATTTGCACTTTCAATTGTATTTTTATTGTACCTTATTAAATTTAATTATTTTGTGATCATGCTTATTAAAGCACCTTTAGTTTTATTATTACATTTCATGGCTCATTAAATTTGATATTGGGACATAAAATATCAACATAAAGAGTTTTGCTGTTAAGGCAGAGATTGATGGTGTGACCAAAATAATTGTGACTAGTCAAATAAATAAAAAAATCTTCATATTAGTCGACAAAATTTTAATTAGTTGCAGTCCTAATATTTTATATGATAGTGTTTTCTTCATTAATCTTAACCTTTAAGGCTCTGGATGTTTGGTAAAAGCAGCTGTATTTACAGTTATTTAACAGTCATCATGAATCAGACACATATATTTAATTGGTCACAGCACATGCTCATTATTATCTGGGATTAGGTGATCAGCCATTCCTTTTTCTCTTTAGGTTTCATCTGACTCAAGCTCCTCAATGAGCTCCAGCACGCCACTGGTGAGAATCATGACCCGAAGGAGTTCTGACCATGAGCACATCATACCTGAATACGAACTGCCTGAGGACCCTCGTTGGGAATTCCCACGTGACAAGTGAGAAATGACTTGTGTTTAAGACTTTTTATGATTGTTTTATGCATTAGTATATCAAAGTATTGAACATTGAGCTTCATACTGTGATATACACATTGTCTAGTAGTAAATTCTGTTTGGCGCTGTTGTTTTGCCATGTGTGCTAGATTGTAGCTTGCACTTTTTAGCTTTGTCTTTTTGCCAAGTCTTTCTTTAGTGGTGAAAACTGGCATGTGAAGGAGCAGTTTGTCACTACACAGCACGATTAATTAGTTGTTCAGCCAACTATGGAAAGTAACCATGTGCATTTGCATGTGAATCTGATTGTGTTGGGCCATGTGGCAGGCGTTCTAAATGCTTGTGTTTTCCAAAGCTAAAGGGGAAAGTCCTTTAACTATACTTCTCCTCTAAGTCTTCCTAGTCTGAGTATGTAATGCATACTTTCATCTGTTTTAATCTTAGTTGGCTTTGTATTTAGCCCACGATATGGAATTTACATTATATTAAACTTGCCTTACTTGTTGGCATGTCATTCTTTCTGTAGTGGCTGTTGCAAATTGTGGAATGTGAACTTTGGCATGGAGGAAAAAAAACATTGATTATCTGAAAAAAAAAACAACATCGATTTTTTTTGTGGCAGACTCGAACCAGACGCAGAGCCTTTGAAAGAGGCACAGAAGGGTGATTGTGTTACATAGTGTTTACACAAGGAGGTGGGGTGGAGTCAGCACCTGTCAATCAAATCCTCAGCCAAAAGGGTATAAGGTTGTAAAATCAGAGTGATGAATTCCAGTGAATTTGTTTGTTACTTTTGAGAATATAAAGTGATGGTGTTCAAAACTACAATATTTTTACCAGGTTCTAAGAATGTTAGCTTATTGCACCAAACGATCAAAGAAATCACTATGGGCCTAGTTTTGCACCCCCGTGAGAGCAGCAACTCCGAATTAATCACATCTAGACTTAATTCTACACATTTTATAATGCTTGTTTTTTCTTTAGGTTGACACTGGGTAAGCCACTAGGCGAAGGGTGTTTTGGGCAAGTAGTAATGGCAGAGGCCCTGGGAATCGACAAAGACAAACCCAAAGAGGCTGTGACTGTGGCAGTCAAGATGCTAAAAGGTAAAAACAATTTCAATAACTTATCTGTATATAAAGACTAAAACTTTTACCATGGACAAAAAGTAATGAAGCCACATTAAAACAAAATGAAAAATAGCAACAATCAAACTGAAACTATTTTTATTGTTTCAGCTCAGTAATAAGTATAAATACATTTAAAATGTTGCACTGGGCAGAATTTAGTAAATTGTTTACCAAATATTGAAGTAAACTTTTTGTCAGGTGAAAAAGAACTATTATCAATGCAACTTTTTAAACATCTAACAAAAATGATCCATGTAAGGAAAGGCTAAAATTTGCAATCAGATGTAAATGTCCTTTAACTCTAGAGGCAGCGTTGTATGAGAAATTGTCCTGCTACAATGAGGTGCTATAATGTGCCAATGGGGTGTGGCATGGTGGGTGACATGGTGGCATAGTGGTCTGCTGTCTCACTGGAAGAAGTCACGGGTTCAATTCTAAGGTGGATCCAGGGCTTTCTGTGTAGGGTTTGAATGTTCTACCCGTTTATTCATTGGATGGTCTTTATTAAAATAATAATAAAGTTATTAAAAACGACACATTATTTTATTTTACAAAATCTTTACAAAATTTTTTTGTTCTGGAAATAGAGGTACAAGAACAATAAATAATAATAAAAAAACGATGTGAAACATAAAATGGAAACCAAGGTTGTCATATTTAAAACTTTATTAAGATAGCTATAGGACAATATCAGGACAATGTGCTTGAGGATGGAACTTGTTTGCTATAGCAGTAAAATATGGTAGCTCATCAGGTCCAACATTGCAGACTTGTGAGTTTGAATTCTGGCTTTGCTCTCTGCACAGACTTTATACAGACAGCACTTGGCTTGACTCCACCAAATAGACTCAGACATGGAGACATGTGTATGATTTTCTGTCCATTATACATGTTTCATATGAACCTGCCTCATACTGGTGGAAAGTAGTAGTTGGGTGTTGCACATGGGTCAGGAACAGTGGAGGCTATCACTGGATTTTGATTGCAAGAAAAAGAAGGGGAAAAGACACAGCTAATACCGTGTTTGGTAATTTTCTGTTTTATGCAGATATTCTACACAACATAAAAAAACATTTTCAGAAATTTGGCTTAGATATTTTGACCAAGTGACTCACCGAGTAAGATCATATCAATGATTTGTCAAATCATTGGGTGCAAAAAAAAAACAAGTTTTAAAAACAAATATATTTTCAACATTTTTTAATATATTTTTAAAAATAATTTTCCGGATTGTGTGTCATATATCAAATAAAAGCAGTTATTCTCCCATTTTAAGTGATTTATGGCACATTTATGGAAAAATTCTGGTACTTATAGATAGATAGATACTTTATTAATCCCGAAGGAAATTGAGGAAGAACTGGTGAAAGACATCAGGATTGCACTTAAATGAATGGAGGGTTTAATCACATAAATTGAGCGCTACCTAGCTGAAGCTAAAAAATTTACTACCACTTGTTGAACTGATGTGATTGCAGCGGGTTTACGTTGATGTTAAGATCTGTATCCATTTTCTAATGATAGAAAAGAAGTTTATAAACCATATAGCACCCAAATCGTCCATGGGTTTTGCAAATAAAGTCATATAAAACAATTAATGTTTGCAAAGCCGGCTTTCTGTATTTTCTAGCGGAAAGCATTAGGTAAATAAAATCACAAATTTCCAAAATCATATGTATGAGCAATAATTTGTGAGCAATGATTTACTGCAATAAAGTCAAATTGCATAATTTTAACATTTTTCTCACCATATTTAGTTTGATGTTCTTTATCTCATAATTAGATCTGATGATGATCTGATAGCTGGTGTTTCATAGGCGGGGTCACAATTTAACAATAAGAAATGATCTACATAAAGGTACATAAAAAGATAACGTTAAAGAGAATTGGCTACAGTGGGACAGGAGACAGGAAAAAAGAGAAAGAGGCTTCGTACAATTATTTGCTCGTGCTGAATGATGCTTGGGTCAATAGGTCACATAGTTTCTTTTTCTCCCCCAGGCAGCTGCAGCAGCCTGTCCCCTTACCTACACACACACACACACACACACACACACACACACACACACACACACAGAGAGAGAGAGAGAGTTTAAAGGGGGCCACAGTTTAAAAATACATTTTGAAACAAGTGGAGGAGGGGTGACTTGCTGACCCCTTGGAGTTTTACTCTAGCCAAACTTCCTCAAGGTAATAGGTTGATAGTAAGAACCAATGCATGGAAAAAGGTAGAAGCAAGGAGGAATGTCTGCTGTTTAGGGGGCGTGTTCCACAGACCCCCTGCCAGATAATAAAAGGTGACTGTTCTAAAGTTAATTATACTAAATTGAACGAAGCATTTTTAATTTAGAGGTAGTGAAAGGGTTGCTGTGTAATGGATCTCTTACTCTGATTCGGTAGTGCTATTGGACATTTTTAACAATAAGAATTGTACAAAAAAAGACATTTTCTTGTTATTTCAGATGACGCAACAGAAAAGGATTTATCTGACCTAGTGTCAGAGATGGAGATGATGAAGATGATAGGTCGACACAAGAACATCATTAACTTGTTAGGAGCATGCACACAGGATGGTAAAGCAATACATTTGACTCATTCAGATTCTGTCAAAGACATCTGTTGTTCAACACGACCATATATTATGATTATAAATATATGTTATATTTCATATGTCTCTTTAGGTCCACTGTATGTGATAGTTGAATATGCATCTAAAGGAAACTTGAGGGAGTACTTAAGAGCCAGGCGGCCTATTGGGATGGAATACTCCTATGATATTGCTCATGTTTCTGAAGAACCTCTCACCTTCAAAGATTTGATCTCCTGCACTTACCAAGTAGCACGTGGTATGGAGTACTTGGCTTCTCAGAAGGTACTTATAAGTCAAATAACAGCAACTCCTTGTACCAAACATGGTTAAATTATAAATAAATACACTTTTACACTTTAATACTAAGTAAATATCAACGAGCATGTATAGCTATTATCTATTGAGTCAGGATGTATTGTGGAAGTGTCCCACTTCGTTTACTGTGAAACATTTGAGTATTTCTGTTCTATATTTTTAATGTAAGCATTTAAAAATATTCGCTACCTTTTCTTCACTTTAATTATGGTACATTATATTTATTAGAAACATAAAGTATAAAGTGTGAATATTTTTTACGCACTTTTGTTGTCAGTGATCATATTGTTTTCCAGTAGTGTTTTATTGAAATCCTATAAATATTGTGATATTATTTTAGGACCATATCGCACACCCATAGTGAGCACACAGGCCAGGAGCAATGTGTGTGTATGTATGTGTGTGTGTCTGATATTGAACTTTGAAATGTACCAAAATGAAATTGAGATGAGATTCTCATTTATTTATACCTGATAAAAACATGCAACTGACACATTACAGACAGGTTGTAAGCAGTTTGTACAGTGTAAAAAGTTTGTGCATAAAGTGAGGAAAAACATTGTATGATCATGCATAATGTCTAGTAGTAAATGTTTTAAAGATATTTCAAATGTCTTATCACACACTCACTTATTCAAATCCCCAAATACACACGTGCTAACTCAGACATACATGTAAACTATGTCAGGGTGATCACAAGCAGCTTATTATTTGTTTTAATTAATGTTTAATTTCTTAAAGCAGATATTTTATTGTGTTTATGTGACTTAAGAGCCTGGATAAACAGGTAATCTTATCTTCATATCTGATTTAAAACTCTTGTCATTCATTCTTTACATTGCAGTGTATACACAGAGACTTAGCTGCCCGAAATGTCCTGGTCACAGAGAGCAATGTGATGAAGATAGCAGACTTTGGCCTGGCGAGGGACGTTCACAACATTGATTACTATAAAAAGACCACCAATGTAAGTCTATGTTTCTTTTTCTCTTTCTCTGGCTTTAGTATTAGGATTAGTAGATTCCTACCCAGCAACTGCATTAAGTGACTAGAACCTTCTTTACCAATTCAAGCTACATTCATTGTTTTGTACCCGTTAAAAAGTTAAACCGGCCATGAGAAAAAAGAGAGGGGAATTAGCTTATTAGCCGCAAACCAATTCACATAAACCTTGCTTTCCTGTTATTTTCCAATATTATATTAATCTTATGCTTTAATTGTATTTATATTGGCTTACCAATTGACTCATTTATATGCAATAAAGATATAAGATTACTTTGTGATTACGAGATTTAGGTTGGAAAGCTGTGCTTTTGTTGGTGCCGGGGTCTGAATTTTCATCTCAAAATGTTTTTTTTCATTTGTAATTATTAAGTAATAATAGCAAATAAGTAAACCTGTAATTATCAAAACACATAGACTACCAAAGCCAAAAATGGATGTTGTTACAATATTTAAAAACTTTTTTTAACAGTTTTTAGCATTTACTTGGTTAGCTTAGTACAACACAATGCTAAAAAGTAATGTTTTTTAAAAACCTTTTATTATCTTAATACCACTCTGTCTTGCTGGCAGGTACAAAGCAACAAGTGAATTCCTGGCAGGGAATACACAATTTATTTGTACCACTAAATAAGCCAGGAATCTTTAACCATTATACATGATGATACCATACAATTAAATACAATATTTTATGTGGATGATTTTTTCTGCTTTACTAATTTTTCTCTCTCTCTTTTTTGATATATACCATCAGATGGATAGGCATATTACTAGGTTTTATATCTGTACACTGTTTAGTGCTGCTTGGTGGCAGTGAGTATCACTTTTGCCACACAGCAATATTTTTCTGCCTTTGCACCTCAAGTGGAAAGGTCAGAGTCCTTTCTGTGTGGAGTTTGCATGTTCTCCTTGTGTCTGCTTTAATTTACTCTGGCGGTACTACCAAAATCCAAAAAACATTAAAGATAAAGGAAAATTAAAGATACGCAAGTCCATGACTGTGTTTGAAGTTGAAGTATGTTAAATAACATTTTCATGGTATGAATGTAATCAAAAGTGTAAATGAAGATATACTTACTAATAAAAATCTAATGTGTATTATTATATTTTGTCCAACGCTGCTGAGAAAGACTTTTTATCCACTGTGGGAACAACAGGGAGCACTGAAAAAATATGTTTTATTCACTACAAGACTGACAACTACAGTGTTCATACCAGTTTAGGACTAAATATCTTCACAGACAGTTTGAATCTAGTATAATAAATTTTTTGACTAATGAGAGTTCTGGATTAGGAGAATGCTGCAAAGTTTTTGTCTGGTTTTGACCTTCTGACCTTCTCTCTGGGTGTGCTTACAGGGTCGTTTGCCGGTGAAGTGGATGGCTCCTGAGGCTCTGTTTGATCGTGTCTACACACACCAGAGTGATGTGTAAGTAGAGCTTCAGATTTAAATAACATAGCAGATTATGTTATAATAAGATATAAGTATAAGATATGAGTTTTTGTGTTAGGTAATGTAATAATTAAGCTGATCTTGATCATTACCCTGATGTAAAAGCTTATCATTAAGGTTTAATTCCTCCAAGAAAAGAATATTAATGCTCCTCAGAATGCTTTGGTATTTTTGTGAATCCATGATGAAGCACATGATAAAACCTACTATTTCCATAACAGAAAAACATGACCACTGATCCCACCCCTCCACATCATTGCCGTTTGATCTCGAGCTTTGCCTATATGCCACCAGACAGGTCACTGACCCATATGGCCAAACAGGAATGGTTTTGATTTATTTTTCCATAGAACTTTGTCCCAGACATGTGCAGGCTTTTGCTGTTTAATTCTGTCTTATTTCATGTGACCCTTGTTTATCAGTTGTTGTGTGCATTGTGGAGACTGGACATGAAATCTTTGATTAGCAAAGGATGGTTGCCACCAAAACATTTGTTCTCGCATTTATCAAGTCATTCTATAAGTCATACTGGAACACATTTCGCTGCTAAGGCCACTCAACAAGACAAGTAGAGCTTCCTCTAGTGTATCTAACAAATAACAAAGTCTGTAAAATCATATTGAAAATCATTTTACCTATTGCTTTTTAGGTGCAATGACACATTGTTATTGTCTGTTAAAAATATAGTAATGAATGAATTCTATTATGTCTGAAAAAGCAGATGAGAAAGAAAACTGTTTTGTCCTGAACTGATGATGATTTTACGCTTGACTTGGGGCCAGTGCTGTGTTACTAATCTGACCAGCTTCAAAGCTTCTTAGACTGAACTCTTACCTTACCAAGGACATCATGAATCCTGCCCTTCCTCTTCTGTTTATTCACACCGCTCTTCCTTTGACATTGAAGATGGGTGAAAGAGTACTTGGTTTTATGCAATAGTTTATAATCAAGATTTAGTCTTTTGTGATTTTATCCTTTTGGGGCCTCATGAAGAAGCTTAAAGTGGAAGAAGATTTCCATTGAAGAGCAAGAATACATGAGTGCCATGCATCATTTTTCATGATGGCATTAAAATGGTGTGATGCTGGGAAAATAATATAAAGGATTGTAATATCATTTGGTTTTTGACATTATAAATACACAGCGTGAAAAGTGGTTAAATGAAAGGAACTGGTTTATAAGCACAGTTAAATACGACAATTTAACGTCCATAATACTTAGTTAATTATTACTTTTGTAATTATTATATTATATAATAATATTACTTGCTATTATTAATTATTGTTTATTTGTTGCTTTTATTGCTGATAATGCATCATTACTCTGTGTTGAAATTGATTGTTCTTTTAGCTCTGTGAATGTTGCAACTTGGGTCCCAAAGGCATAATAAATATATTATATGCATAATAAAAAGCTTTCATTTAGTTAAAGGACTCCCCCGGGGCAAAGCAGATTTTCTAAGATTACTGTGTGTGGCTTGCTCGATTGATTTGCTAGATAGGGTTACATCTTTACATGGGATGTAATTGAACAAATCTACAACCACTTGGAAACAACATTTGATTATAGTGTGTCTCCATGGTTTTTACTGTGGTATTTTGATTTTGCTGTTTGCTGTAATTAATATCATTTTAACGTTAATTATATAACACAGTATTGGACCAGGCAGGTACATCATTTCCTTCTTACAAGTTATCCCACTTCTCGTTCATGTTGAAAACATGCTTTGACTCTTACTCTGGGGGGTCAAGCTTTAATTTCACAAGTTTAGTGTTCACTCACTGTAGGTATAGTATCAGATTGTTTTAGGATTTTTTACATTGGAAGTTTTAATTGACACATTAACTTTGTCAATGATCCAGATGATGTGGACAGTAATGCAATTATGGATTTTTCTTGCTACTAATTCAGCAGCAAATATGTTAACATGTTATGGTGTGTTTAGTTGGTCATTCGGGGTACTTATGTGGGAGATCTTCACTTTGGGTGGCTCACCATACCCTGGGATTCCTGTGGAAGAGCTCTTTAAGCTACTAAAGGAGGGTCATCGAATGGACAAACCAGCCAACTGTACCAATGACCTGTAAGTCATGTTCATTTTCTAAATGGTGACTACATAAATAGAACAAATCACAACCTGATATTTTGACACTATTTATGAAAACAAGTGTATTCCTGAAATGGCTAGACATGTCTTTAAGATAGTAAAGTAATGGAATAATATTCCTTCTTTAGTTCCCTTTGAAGCATTCTTTGGGATTGTTAAATATATGCAACAACCTGTGTCCACCAAATTCATGTTTTATTGTTTTTTTTTACCTAACTGCTTGACAGATACATGATGATGAAAGATTGCTGGCATGCAATGTCCTCACAGAGACCCACATTTAAACAGCTGGTGGAAGACCTGGACCGTATTCTTACATTGGCAAGCCAAGAAGTAAGCAGGTTATACTTTGAAAAACATGCTCACTTATACTTAATTATCTAGGGAATCAAATGTGGCCAGTCACCTTGCAATTCTGCTATATATTAGTCTATGAAAATGTTGGCACAAATCATCAAGATTTAGCAACAGTTGAGGAGGGAGAACAATAGAAGCAAGAAATAATATTAACAACATGGATCCAATGGCAGAGTTTTGATTCAAAAGTTACACGAGCTTTGATTTTTTCCAGGCCTCAGCCTTTGTACTCTTCTTACTTACTTAGTCTCTAAATGATGTCTTATTCTGTCCAAACCTTTTGTCTGCCATATTCTCACAACAGCACAAGGGATGGCATTGTATGTTAACAGAATTTTCTTTTAAAGCATAAAAAGTATGGAATTACACAGAATTTTTCCAAATCTAATAAAGCTCCCAATTTTTCTCCCATGCTCGCTGCTTTGCCACCTATAGTTCCAAACCTCTAAAACTACTCACAGATGTGAAGGTCTTCAGTAACATGAGCTGTCTTTTGTAAAAGAGGGGGAGTTAAAACTAAACACTATGTTTTAATGTTGTTAACCCTCTTCCTTTGCTTTACATTTGTTTCTGTACGACAAGAGCGGAAAACAGTTTAAATTAACCACTAATCCCACTCTTTCATTCTTTCCACAGCATTTTTGCATTATATGATTGATGGGGTCTCTTTGAAATTATTTGCTGTGTAGCATATTCTTTAACCACATGCTATATATTTGCTAAGTTTCATTAACACGAAGAAAGATATGTTTTGGATTTTCTTGATTTTTCTTTCAGTCTTCCTAAATACCAGCATATTACTGGTGAAATGTTACATCCAGTTTAAAAATCCAGTTGTACTATTTAGACATGTTGACCAGACTAGACGGGAAATACACATACACACATATATACAACCAGTAGTGTATGTCACTATGCTAAAAATATTCATTTTATACATTACACATAAATGTGACCTTTCCAGTCTTGCTAAGTCACCTGAATGAGTGATGGATGATTCATGGAGGGCACAGTGTGTTTCCCTGTTTGCACCAATAGTCTCTGTTTTATTACCATGCTAACAGTTAAAAAACAGACCAGACTAGCTGTAATATACCTGACTTTACAGCATTTAGTTTGTATCTTTAAATCTGTACACTATTTGACTACATGTGTCCTGTATATGGAAGCATTATCATCATATAATTAATTTATGAAACAGACAAGTGTCCTCACTGTAATGCACTTTTTTTCATTTTTGGCTGCTTCCTTTAGGGGTCAGAATGTGAGCATGCTTATTGATATAGTTTGTCATATAGGTTACATTGACCAAGCCACCATGTTTATCTATACATTTGATTCTCATCAATTCAATTTTGTTTATGTTTATAAACAGGATGTGTTCACAACTGCGTTTTCTTTTTTCTTAGGAATACATTGACCTTTGTGCCCCAACAGAGCAGTACTCACCAAGTTTCCCGGACACACGAAGCTCCTGTTCCTCTGGAGACGACTCAGTCTTTTCCCATGAGCCCTTACCGGATGAGCCGTGCCTTCCTAAATACCAGCATATTACTGGTGACAGTAAAACATGAAGCTTCCAGAAAGACACATTCAAACAAGAGGCTTAAAACATATTTTCTATTGTTGCTTCATTTCATTGCTCACTGCTTCTGCTGGACATATGAAGCAAAGGATTTAGGCAATGCTGCTGTCCATACAATGAACTTGCATGTGTGTGGCAATACATGACATGCACAAAAATGTATAGACGCACTCTCGAAAACATGACCAAGCTCTTAAATACAGACTATGGACCCAACAATATTTGATTGAACAATAGGTTTACCAAACGGGTCCTCTTTTTCTGTACAATTTGTTTGAGAGTTTTTGTTGTTTTAGACAATAGACGGACATTCCATGGACTCTACAATACTGGAACTATCAGAACGATCAAGATCAAGCAAGATCAAGCAAGTGGACTACACATAATAACAAAACAGGGAATACAATGATAACGATAACCTTTACCAACACACAGACTACCAAGCTGACTACACTGCCTTTGGTTATTTAAAAAAATATATTATTTTGATACGTTCCATTTTTATATTGATAACATAGTTATCGAATGAAAGTCCATGCAGTTATTCTTAAAGGATAAAATAATACATGGTATATTTGTAAATTTATTAAGATATATGTAAAATATATATATATATAGATATATATTTACAGTGAATTTTTTTCTGTGGTCTTCAAATTATTACTTTATTTTGTTTCCTATAAGTTACATTCCCTGTAAGTATTGTATTATTCAGTCACATTCCCAAAAACATGTACCTTTTCTCAGTCACAAACATACAGGGCGCGCGCACACACACACATATACAAACTTGACTTAATCTTATGATAGTGACAGTATTTGATAATGTCATACAATTTTCAGGGAAAGAACATGTTAATTTATTGACCTTTGTGTTTAGAAAATGAATCAGCAGATTATAATAATACGAAGAATTACAATACCATTATAATAATGACAGTGAAAACAGTATGAATTCATATTGCTTCATTGATTTTTTTATTATTTACAACGGTACAGATGAATTAAATATGAAATAATCTACAATTGTTTGCCAGACATTTTTTTGCTAAATAATGATGTTTTTAACTAGCTGATTTCACTCTCAGTTTTATATTTGAATGTAATAATTACTGAACACAGACACACAAACCTACTACAATCATTAATCTTACTAGTACAATGCCATTTAATTCAAATCAGCAAAAGTATTACAATCGCTTGTGGTCACTTTTATATTTTACCTGCCAAATGATATATTTTATGATGTTCTGACAAATTTGCAAATTAAAAGTGAAAAAAATGTTGCAAGTTGAATTATTTTAAAATGGAGTAGTTAATCAAATTAAATTGTGTTTTTATAGTAACAGTATGCAGTCAATTTAATTTTCGTTTTGTTAGTTACATTATGCATTTAATTTAGAGTTAACGATCTAAGCTTATTTAGAAAGTGTTTTATAAGTAACAATAGCAGATTACTGGCTTCTGCCCATTCGAATGCTTGAAAACAGTTTAGTAGTTTTAATCCACCTTCAAGATTTACAATTTTTAGTAAATATTTTAATCTGGTTTCTGGCCAAAGAAGTTTTGATTAATTATAGATCTAACTACTGTATATTTATAGCTATCAAAATTCAAACATATATTTATGAATGTTTTATATCCATAAGAATACATACTATTTGAAGTCACATATATACAAAATATATTTAGTGTTTTATTTAGTGTTGTATATTTATATTTAGTGTTGTATTTGCTTAGATTTATTGTTCAAAGTTTTACAGGATCAGTAGTCCATTTGGTGCTGTAGTTACATGTTCACTCTTACATTACTTACATTACAGAACTGAGAGTTCTTGAGTTTTTGACTATGCCACCTTTAAGTCCTTGAATCTAGAATATCTCAAACACACCTTTTCCTGACAGTATAAAAGAGCAGAGTTCCTTCATCTTGAAAGGATAATAGCATCAGAAGCCTATTATTATTGAAACATGCTTTCAATTAGGAAGATGATACAAGCATGAAGTATTTTATGTTTTTTACATCAGACTCCTGCGCTAGATCGAAGTTTGTAAAGCAAAAAAGTCCACTGCAGTTCGCCAAATTTCAGTTACAACTAAACTTGCATATTCAGGTGTTACTCTCCATTGCAAATTACCTGAGCTCACCTGGACTGTCTTAACTTGTGTTTGAGACTAACCTGAATTGAATAATTTGCATAAAGAGAACGTGTTTTTATAGATGTAAAAGTCATCCATTCTTGTAAGGTCTGTCTGCAGGAAACTTACAAGGGCAATTCAATGATATCCACCACAACAATAATCACATTGTTATATTGTCGCTTGGCAAAACTCAACACAGAACATTTGAAGGTGTGCATTTTAGTACAGTGCATGGTTGATACATGTATTATTTTACAGCATTATGCATTGGTTGCTAGGCATAAAAAGTCCTACGTGCACACGATTTAGGAATTTATTGTCTCCAATAGTCCAATCGTCCCACCAATAGTGTTTTTTATGTGTTTTCTGTAACTGCAAATCAGTGTATTCATAATTCAGCACTGGCTTCTATTTCACACACACACACAACACATTTAATGTACTATTTATTTAAGTATTTAATACAATATTCTTTTATCTGAAAGTAACATACTTGGTTAGAGTTACAGTCAGGCATCGGTGAACTTGTCCTTCAGTAAACTAATAATATGATAACACTATCATAAATATTAGTAACATGTTCATATGACCTTCAAGAAAGAAACACTAGCATTACAGCCCATTGTTTTATTATTTGGAATATTCTTTTTTACAAATGTTTACAAACAGGCTTAATATTCAATCTGTCAACTGTTATGTGTTTACAAACTTTTTTATTAGAATTTTTGCCTAATGTATGGTGAGCCTCTATAAGAGACGGTAAACTGTAGATAATCAAATAACCTCAAGTCATTATTTATGGTTGTACAGAGATCTAATATAAAATTAACAGACTTAACAGATTTTGGACTACTGTCATAAGTCCATGCTCTGCCAATAAAAACAGCAGTAAAGAACCTCTGGGTTAAAACTAGACTGTAATTGAAAATGTGCTGCTCATCAGGGAGATGCTTCTCTTGGCCAACTTTCCCACTCTGAACTGGAATGCAGTGTTTTCTCAGTCAATAGACTGCTGAGGTGGATTTCATGTTAAACTTGTGGGGAAATTGAAATGTTATCATTTGTGGTACTAGAATTTTGAGCAGTGTTATGATAGCTCTGTCTTTCTCAGTGTCTTTACACACATGCTCGCACGCGCACGCACACACACGCAGTTGCAGTGTGAATGTGTATTGTAAAATAAAAAAGGTTTCAAAAATTTCATAGTTTTATTTTTGTTAAATGGGATGAACAAACGATAGATCTAAATTAAAACATTTAAATAATCGTTACGCTTACAGAGCTAGTCCGACATTTTAAAGGATTAGTCAGGTGTGTGATTAACCTATTATATTGTTGCTAATTATTATTTTTGTATTGGTTAAAACAATCACTAATGGAAAAAGTTGTAAAACTGGGTAAAGAATAGATAAAGTAATTTAATCTCAAGTTCTATACTGAGAAGAGCAACCACATGCCAGTTTGCAAAATCAAATAATCAAGGTCTTTATCAGTCAAAGTTTGAAAACAGATGAAAATACATCATGCTTTTAAACTTTTTTTATTATTATTAGTCTTGTTGTTATTGTTATTATAATTATTAGTCTTGATGGAAAAATTACAGCCAAAGCAAAGCGTGCTTTTGACATGCAAACATATTCATAAACACAGGGAAGCTTTAAAAATAGTCATAGGAGCACTGGAGTTTAAGCAAGATTACATTTACAAAAATCTTATGTGGATGGTTATTTCTCCAAGATGCTTCAAACTTCCCTCAAAAATAAAATATAAGGGTATCCTGAAAAACTGATGTGTGCGAAACACAAATGTCCCTCAAAGCATTGCTTTAATTTGAGTATATTTTTGTTTATTATCTTTAAAGTTGGTTAATAGATAAAAAAAGAGTTTTTGAGAAAACATATATGTGATTTTAAGGTTATAGTACAGATTCATTATGTTTTTATTACTCGAAACAAATGCTGTATTATGCTGTATAATGCAGTTAAATGTATGGATGGATGTTTTTAAAGTACAATAATTTAATAACATTAAATTACATTGCATTTAGCCGACGCTTTTATCCAAAGCGACTTACAATGAGCAGACAGGGTTAAGGGTCAAGGCTCAAGGACCCAGCAGTGAAGTGAAGTGTAGCAGAGCCTGGATTTGAACTCCCAACCTTTGGGTTCCCAGCCCAATGCTCTACCAACTAGGCTACACTGTCCTCAGTCCTAATTTACAACATAATATGTGTACTACCATTTAAAAATGTGCATATCCATTGTATTATAGTGCTTTCTCTGCAGTATACATTTACACAATTGTGATTTTGTTAATTGTGAAGAAAAGACAACTCAACATAAACAATGTAAACAATGAATTACCTAAATATTATAAAATTGGGCAGTTTTCTTTCTCTTTTATTATCACTCAGTCACTAAAATAGCATCTATTGTGTGGATAATTAGCTCCCAGGCTGCAGTTAAAGAAAGAATGCTCTTTTAAGTTTTCAGGAATGTCTATACTTGTTCTAGGGTTACAGTGTAATTAAATAAAAAGGCTGCAATTCCTTACCTGTCTGTTTTAAGAGTTTTCTTCATGCTCAGGCAGGCGAGTGCAATCATTCTAGTACAGTAATAACTAATTATAAGTACAGATTTACTTACCTGTTTTTAAAAACAATATATAACACACACACACACACACACACACACACACATATATATATATATATATATATATATATATATTGACAATAAAGATAATTATGAGACATATAGATATTTCATTTAGAATTGTTTTATTATATTACAATTGTTTAGAATTTAATAAAGTTTTCTCATAAAAATCAATGATGATGTCACTATCATGTTTTGTAAACGATAAATTATGAGCAAGAAGATTTTGATTGCTATACACAATACCTATATTATATTTACAGTATTCCCATTTATTTAGATAATATTTTTTATGTTGTCGTTGATAAGAAAAAAACTTGGCTTTCTCAAATTTGACTTCTACATTACAGGGCATGATTTACCGTCAGCTACAAAATAATTCTGAAAACACCTTTTGCATGTCACTACACCAATTTATATTGTTACTGTTTATCTACTGATTTGGTTCCATTCTTAGTTTTAATTCTGACAATGCTGTGTAAACTTGGGGTCTATATATATAACCGTCCATCCGTCCATCTACCAATATATATTTTTTATATTTAAACATTATAACAGACACAAAAATCTTCATGTATGTTACATGTATGCTATACATTATTTTTTAATATTCTTCACCTAGGACACAGTTACCCCAAGTTTCTTGAAGCCATAATAAAATTAGCTTTAACTTAAGAAGCATTTGCTTTCAAACTGTTAGAGCAGACTGGATTAATGCAAATAAAATGAAAGAAAACTTTGAAAAGGTGCTTTGTGCTAGTTTCTAGGCTGATTGAGTTTTAGGCTTGTCAACAGTTGTGGATCTAGGCAGAAGGCCAGCAGCTCACTGGCGCTGGTACTAGTGCACACATCTGGGCCATCACCTCCACCCGGGTTACTCCTAATTCTCAACACCACCATGAGGGTAAAAAAACAAAACATTAAATTCTCTCATTTTCACATATTTCTTTCCCATGAGAGACGCGAGCAGAAACCTATATTCTAGCCATAGTCTTACATTAAATATTAGCAGTGGTAAAAGCATAATGGCTGTCAAGGTTGCAACATTGCAAAAGGAAAGAAAAAATAGGGTTTGACATCATGTCTCAGACAGTAGAGGTTATGACTAAGAAGGTTATGCTGGATGAATTCGAGTGATCAAAATTGATTTATGGTATTTACGTAATGCTCCACTTCACTGTTAACAAAACTAAAGCCTTAAGCTCAGCAATCCTGTTGCTCTGGAGTGAGCTACAGGTTCGACAAGAGATAAATAAAACTGCAGAAAACTTTTTTACAGCACGGCTTCCATGAAACCAAGTAAAACCCATTGTCGTGATATAAAATATTTTAAACTATATATATTAATGCTAATGCATGGAAAGCTGAATTGTCTGTTCGACCAGATGATTTTAGGTTAATGTATTTTCATCAGGAGATTTTGCTCTTTGGCTTTATAGATGGGTGATGCATGATGGGTGATACATTCTATGATGATAGAATGATGAAAAATGCAAACCCATTGAAAGAGGTGCTTGAACAAAGGCTCTCCCCGACTTGTGGACAAAGTCCAAACCAAGCAAATTATATTTCACTGTTTATTTTAGAGTACATTCCTTGGTCATGGTGCATATATCAAAGGCATTAGGTTCGTCTTGAACTCTTTTTGGGAGAATAACTGCATTGTATTTCTTAAGTGGGTCTATTAACATAATATGTTTCTTGGATTTTTTTGTGAAAAATACTGGCCCT
>JAOUQU010015789.1:0-29576 GCA_028566735.1 Ammoglanis amapaensis | reverse complement strand
AAATACTCTGGGATCGGTAACGATCCACAGAGTGACCCAGGGTCGATTTCGACTGGAGGGTAAAAATCATCATCAATTAAGAATACATATTTTGTAATATTACGTTACTCCCGAAAGTAACAGTTTTAACAAGTAAAGTTTAGTAAAGTAAAGTAAAGTTTTAAACAAGTCCTAATAACCTGACTAAAATATTATAGTATAAAACAATAAGTTTATTATTTACTTAAATGTTTTCCTCATCTTTGCCACAGTAATGATGTATTGCACAGGATCTGATTTATACACACAGTATAAGACCACTTTTAAAATGTTAAATGTAAGATATAAGAAAAAGAGTTTATACAAAGATCTGTGAGGTGAAATGATGTTAGTAATCTTAGCAGCCAACCAAAAAGATGTTACTTATGTACTGATGACAATCTGATGTACTTTACTGAAACGTCACTTAGACATTTTTCTATTTTTTTTCTTTTACTTCTTCGTTTCTCTTTCTGGAAGTCAGTTTGATGTTTATACCGGTATCTAAGCAGGTTTATACAGTTTTTTTGTTCAAAATTAATTAGCACCGTGTTCAGTAATTAGCAGAAATAATAAAATAAGATAGTCGGCGTGTTTGCACATGTTACACAAAGTGCTCAAGAAAAATAGGATGCGCGACTGCGCTATGAAACAGACGCACTGCAGGCTTCTTACGACGTGCAATAACATGTATATAACCGCAAAAAAATCATTTAAACGCTGCAGTTATGTCCATCAACAAGTTAAATACACCGGTTTAACTATTTTTAAAGACCCAGAAAATAATGTAGACTATATTAACGGCATCCGAAGCGCTTCTTTCACAATGCAAAACACCCGAAACACGTTCTTATAATAACGATGCTGATTATAAGCAGTAATAACAATAGGAAGAGATGTTTGTACAGGTACTTACCGCCGACTCACTGTCCCGAACTCCAATACACAGATTTATGAAGAGCAGCAAGTTCAGCAGACTTGTTATCTTTTTATTCATTTTTATATAATCCACCCTCTCAGCATCGACAATCAGCCCCGTGAGAGTATGTGGAACTTTTCATATTCTTTTAATAGCAATAATCTAGTCCTAATGTTTTTAAATAACTAACTGTGGACTCCTCTTCACTCCACAGGTTCTCCGGTTAGAACCGTTGTTGCTTAATCTGCGCCCTTAACTCTTCACTGCGCATTAACCTGCTGGGAGGGGCTACTTTCAGATCCCTTCGCCTTTCCGTAAAATAGTCCCCAATACCAAAATGTTAAGAAATTGTTTCTTACAGCTTTGAACACTTTTTACAGATGAGTTAAAGTTAGATCAGTTAATGTACTCAAATGCTTTATTTATGTTTAGATTATTTATAGAAGTTAACGACCCAACAACATGGGTTCTGCAGGAGTCTCAAGCTGTTTTAGCAAGGGTATAATTGGCATATATAACTATCTCAGTATCTGGTATAATAATAATACTTGTGTGTGCACGATGCCTGCTGATATGTATAAAACCATATGTCAATAGCATCGTATAATCATATAATTTCGCATCAACATGGCCAGTCAAAGATGTGGTTTCTGTAATACGATCAGTTATAAAGAATTTTAAATAATTAGGAGATCTCAAACACAAAAAACTACTATTTTCTGCGAGATAAAATCAACAAAGACACGATCATCCCAACCTGTTTAGTTTGGTACTAAGTATATGTAGTATATGGTGAAATAAGTGTTTCACATTAAGATGGAACAGTAACAAGACTTCTTTTCTTATGTCACTGTATTTACATGCATATAAATTAGCACTTCAAATCTAAAGTTCTTTTAAGTCTAAAGTGTATTTCTGCTTTTAATTGAGTGTATGAACGTTGTAAAAAGAAACTAGTTTATGACTAGTCGTACAGTATTAGAGTTCACATGGAGTGTAAGGGAATGTGAGTCGGGTGTGATTGACAGCTCTAAGCTCCGCCCTCTTCAGCGCAGTGTGTCGGGCTGAGCGCTTTCGAGTCGGGAAACGGCAGAACAGCTTTCAGCACCTAAGTTTCGTGAGTTCAACTTTTGTCTCTTTCTAACATTTATTAAAAATAAATACAGTTTGTATTTCTGTTCTCAGTCGTGTGTGTTCTATACGATGTATGTAAATGCTTGTAAATGTTTGTTTGATGTTTCGGATTTGCAGTAAATGAAACGTTAAACGCGCTGAACGAATCTGAACCGCGGCTGCCGTGGACCGAGCGGGACGCGACCAAAGTTTTACACCATGAATCTGTGGTATGTACCAGAAAGTTCTATTCTGCGTGCACATTCATCCATAATAAATACCAAGTCTTGTTAAACCTGAGGAGTTGGAGCTTGAGCTTATATAACCTATAAATGTAATATCACAACAGCACTGATACACAATTATTGTTGGCATGATCATTCATCAGCATCAGTTATTTACAGATCGACCAACAGGGTTTGAATACACAACACGAACGAAGCATCATCATTTGTGTCTCTCTCTGTGTAAAAGTGATATGAGTTATATGGAATGTTGTGAAACCCTAAACTGAATACCTGCACATAGAGAGTTCTAATGCATCTTGTGAATCTGGCAGGTTTGGGTGTCTTGTGGTCCTGTGGCTGGATTTCACACACGCAGTGAGTACTCTTTAATGATCAGTATCCAGGATTTAGATCTGGATCTATTTGAGTTTTAGATCATGATAAGATCTCGTTCTAAAGCTTTAGCATAGTGATTTACATGTGGAATAACTGTACACATTTCTTATCTTGAATTACAAAAGTTGTTCTGTTGTTGTGATCGTAATATTCAATATTCTGGTGCTCAGATGCACAGACTATTTCTGTTTGGTTAATCACATCATGGATTAATTCCTTTTACATTGACTATGCTAGATTGTCTTTTCACGAGTCACTATTTATTTCAACAACAAACGGGAAGAAAATAAGAAAATCAACAAAACTATTATGAATCAAGGCTTTTCTGAGCTTCTGAGCATCTTGACCTACCTTGATAGTTTGAGAGTGGTTTGAACCTTTATGCATGTTTCCCCAAAACTATTTACAAATATACTCATTTTAGAAAGAAAGACATTACATCGGATTAGTACATCAGATGATTATCTATCACAATGACTTTTACTAACAGTGATGATTTGAAATGACTTCAGTTACACATTTCATGCTATTTAAAACCTCAGATTAATTATTAAACATTACTGTACTAATCAAATATCTGTGACCACAACATTGTTTCATTTTTTTCTGTAATCATTCTACTTTTATACTTACGTTTTTAATAATTAGATAGATAGAACACTTATGTTACAAGTATGAATGAATCATAAAGCGAATGAATGAATGTAGATGGGACGTCCCAGACATCTGAAAGATTATTGTCACCTATATTACACAGCCAGTAGCCACAAAAATCCTGCAACTTAGTAAGGGTTGCTATAGAACTTTTTGTACAACTTATGTGACTGTTTTACCCTGTTGTATTTAGTTGCTTGTGACCATCGTTTTCCATGCAATGATTGCATTTATTCTTGAATGATATCTTTTTCCAGTGAGATCCCTTTGAACTCTTACTCTTTGCTGTAAGAGGTATCTGACAGTAACAGTCACACCCCCACATGTGAAACATTACCTTAATATTTTATCTCCCCAAAATTTAGTTTGTTTTTGAATGTAATTGCAAATAATATGCAGCACATTACAGGTGGAAATAATTTTCTTTGGATTTTTATACTCCTTATATCTTCTGTAATGGAATATTACTGAAAATAAAATGTTAGAAAACATACTATTTGAAACAAAGTCAAAATTGTAGCAAGATTAAAATATTTATGCATAAAGTATATTATTTAGCACTGTAGCACCAATTTGGTAAAGGTCTATGTCTCATCATCATTGTGCACTAGTGTCCAGAATTCTGACTTTAAATCAACTGTAAATATAAATGAACATTTTGAGCTGTATGGCTTCCATGTTTTTGATTGAATAGTATACTGTCTCTTCCAGAAGGAATTCATAACCTTTCTACTACTCATGGAGAGGCTTAAAACATAATTGCATTTACGGAAATTATTTTTAGATTAGAATACTTTTTCACCATAGTGCTTTTATACATACAGGAATAAATAATCCACCTTTAACTCAATCGGTGCCGTCAAGCACACATGGGCACATATTAGTGAAGGCACACTAGGGGGCAGCAGTGAGCACATGTGCCCGGTGTAGTAGACAGTCCTAGCCACAGCACCCGGGAAGCAGTTGGGGGTAAGGTCCCTTGTTGAAGGGCACTTAAGTCATGATCTGTTGATTCTCTGAATCTAACCAGCAACCTTCCAATAATGAGTCTAACTCTCTAACCACCAGGCTGCCCCTTCTGGGTTTGTAATGATCCACAATTTAAACTGCATTGGCAAAAAATATATAAAATCCTTGAAACTGTCTCTGATATAAATCAGGTCAACAGTATATAGGGAGTATCTAAAGTTTTGATTCATCTCAGGACCACAGTGATCTCAACACTCATGTAATAAAAATAATTTTGCACATTTAAAAGTTGGCCGAATTCCTAAATTGTATATGCTAGGAGAGAATGGCCTTGGTTAAAAAATAGAATAATTCACCAATCACTCTTATGAATCACTCCATTTGACCTGTTGGATGGATAAACATCACTCTGTTACAGCACTCTGTAAATTCAACTTTTATGGCAAAGTGGCAAATGGAAGTAACAATAAGTACCAGACATATTGGAGCAAACTTGAAGCTTGCAAAATGTCACGTAAAGTAATCATGACAGTACAGATCTGATAAGATGAAACTGAATTCCTTGGGCAAAAAAGCAAGCACTTTGTCTGGTGGGAAAAAACCTGGCCGATGTTGTTGGGTTGATAAGACCTAGTAAGATAGTTGCTAGTTAAAGTTCACCAAATTCACCAAAATAAGATATAATAATATAATAAAAGTTTTAAAAAGCACACACAAACTAAATCCACAGTTCATCTTATTATAGGAAAACAACATTTGCTTTGGTTGTTCGATCTTTAAATGGCCTTAAGTGACCTCAAGGTCAATGCTCCCCCATTAAATCTGACAAAAGATTTGTCATAAATAAAAGTGTAAACTGCCTAAAGAATATTGACTATTATTGTTAAATAAAGATTTTGATTACCTTATTTAATTATTTCATTTTAGATTTAGTGGCAGTCATGGACTGGTGGTTAGAGAGCTGGGCTTGTGATCAAAAGGTTGCCGATTTGATTCTCTGGGTCACAAAGTCACGACTGAAGTAACTGAAGCCCTTGAGCAAGGCATCAAGCACTTAACTGTATCCTAGGCACCATGGCTAGGGCTGCTAACTGCACCAGGCATGTGTGCTCAGTGCTGCCCCTTAATGTGTGTTCACTAGCGTATATAAATGTGTGTTACACTACGTGGATTGGGTTAAATGTAAAGGAATTGTTTCTTGTTTAAGGTTTTTGTGTTTAAAATTATTTTTCATTATTTCATTATTATTTAAAAATTAACTTGACAAATGTTTTAACTTGGATAGAGACATGGGCAACATTTACTCCAGATGAAACGATGAAACATTTTATTTTGACTCCAACCTTTTTTGCTTAAACATTGAATATGGAACAAGTTGACTGTAACACAGATTACACAAACAAATTCTCTGACAAATCTATCCAGCTATCATTAGTTGAAATGTTTGCATCTTCCAGCTATATATTTTTGCTATTTTATAGTGTTTTGAGTCATTCTTTGGGAAAACACATAATTGGTTGAGTCACAACTTTCTAACATTAGACATCTAACATCCTTTCAAGTCTAAAATTCCTTAAAACCTCTCTGATTAAATTAGGAACCTAAGTCAGCAAACTAACCACAAACATTAGAATGCTTTTTAGCTAGATGCCCCCATGTTACCTAGAGACTGGACCTTCATGTTACCATTTTCCTAATTGTGTTACCTGTTCTATGTGTTACCTGTACATCTGGCTATAAGGGTTTGAGGTTTGCATATGTTTGGCATCTCTCAACATTTTTAGTGTGCAACATGTATCAAATTTAAATTGTTAGATTTCAATATGTTCCGAGAGTTCATCATTTTAATACATGGTTGTTTACAACCCATTTTCAGGCAGATCATATAAGTACTGTAATTAGTACTAATGCAGATGGATTATTGATGAAAAAACATTTGTACTCTGGCCAGTTTCTCCTTTTTTTAAATAGTGATATGTTCAATGTACAGTTAGATTTGTGAGACATGCATTAGTTAATATCTAGCACACATTAAAGGGCATTCAATGTTATGACTGATCAATTAAATAATATAATAAAATGTTTCTATTGTAATTCCATTAATTCTGTTTAGATTAAGATGACAATATATGGTTTTATTGTCTTTATTTTCATGCATACATGTGCACATCTGGATATGCAACCTATGTTGGAGCGATGATGAGAAGAAATGAGTGTAAATCTAAAACAAGGACAGACTGACCAAACCTTATCACTAGAACACTTTCCCAGAGGAGAACAGCTATCTTTCTAATTATTAGATCCATGTCATTTGTTTCCCCACTAAGTTATCTTTAAGCTTCCCTCCCTAACCTCTGTTCTGCGAAAGAATTCCAAGCCTGCCTGGCAGAACTTGTTGAGAGATTTTTCTCTTGCTGCAGGTGTCACTTTCTAGAACATTCCTTCAGAAATGAGACTGCTGTTTGATTTGTTGGTGCTCCTCCCTGATATAGCTCTGCCTTAAGGCAACAGGTTCTTTTTGAGGTTCCTCAAAATTTCTGCTATTAATTAACATTTTTAACACCTTTATGACTAAACTTTAGTTCAGTGAGTGTAGAAAAGGGAGGGTAGAGTAGCTAAGTAAAAATAATAAAATGTTAAAGATCGCATAATTGCTAGTTACTAGGTATAGAAGTGCCATTTGTAGAGGAATCATGTGTCATGGAAACTTCTAATGTCTTTTTATTGTCAGGTTTTATTTTTATTACAAAAAATTGTGAACCAACTTTATTCCTTTATTTTCAGAATGCTATGTTTTGAAATACGTCACTGCTATGCTAATGAGCTTGTACCAGAAATGCTTTTAATCAACGTGTCAGAAAACTTATAAATGCATTACTTTCAGAAATCTCAATTGGCTGTTTTCTCCATTTCAGAAAGGATTAAACACTAAACTAGTGTTTACTTAGCTTGTGCTAATCTCATCACAGCTAGAAACACAAAACTTTAGTTGTGTATTTTATTTGATTGTATTGTTTTATTTTCACCTGCGGAATTGCCACAAACTCTAGGTGCAGATCCCATTGCAATAAAATCCTACAGTGTATATCAAAAGTTCTCAAAATTCAACTACTGTAAAGTGTGTGCAAAAATAAGTAAGTAGTAAAAGTACAAAAATAAATTTATTGTATTTTTTTAGGCATATATTTATTTTGTGCCTTTCCTTTGTGTTTCTTGTTTTTTGCTTTTGATCACAAAAAAAACAGATTTTTTCTACACCTGTAAGATCGATGTGTCAGCTTTTAATATATAACAGACCAGCTTTTAAGGTTAAATATACTTAAACTCTTTTTTTCTCAAACCACTATGTAATCAGATCAATTTTCATTTAACACAACAATTTGGTTTTACACAACGTCCAAGCAAACATTCATCAAAGTTAAATAAGCAAGTGTGTCAAGCATAGGTTTGGTGTTTCTGCTTGCTTTTCTGGTTGAGGCTTGAGAGGTTATAATAACTGTGCTTCCTTCTACACCTAGTCATTGAAAGGGACAGAAAGTCAAAGGTCAAATTATACACAGCAGACAGAGTGGGAAAGTGGAAGTAGTCTGTGAATGTAACGATCCAGACACATTAACTGCAAGATTTATTTGACAGTGGCACTAATTTTTAAAAGTGAAGCAACTGTACATGCGGAAATGGTATATATTTGAATAGTTTTATGTTTCAGTTATATTCAATGCAATTAAACATTTAGATAAATTTAATTTTTTGTTATTAATTAATAATTACCATTAGTCATATTTTTTCTGGTTTTATAATTTTTGGGTGAATAATCTGTGCACATGTATTAAAAAGTGTTACTAACTTTAGATATATAGCTCAGGTGGAATAGCACTGACAGACTAAACTCCGTGTTTGGAACCTCGATGTTTCCAGCAGTTGGCTGGGCTAGCCAAGACAGGGTGTATAAAGAGGATTGTATCTGAAAAGACATCTGCTATAAAAGCCAAAATAACAATGTGCACCATGATCTCCTATAGTAGCTTATCCCGGGAGAAGTCAAAAGTATTTACACTATGACTGACTATAGCTGGTGACTTTTCTGGCTTTGATAAGGTAAATGAAAAGTAAGAAAGTAAGTTTTTCATTCATTATTTGTAGAGACACATTCCTGAATCTAACTTACATATAGTTTTGTATCTACATGTCTGTTCTTTTGAGTTCAGATATCATTTGTCCTCCAGTGTTTTGTTATCACTGCTTAGAGGATTAGTTTTTTGTTCTCTTTTTACCGTGTTGCCATGTTGTCCCCCATCATATTATTGCTTTTTCCAGTCCAAACAATCAATCCCATTTCCTTCTCTGTGTGAGGCCATTCTTGGTCATTTTTTACCATTGCTCTTTCTGTAATTTATTATATTGTCCCCTTGGAATTATAAGCCTCTAGCTGAAATTATTCACATATTCTTATTTTGTGACTTCTCAACATCAAACAAGGTGTTTGTTGTAGTTTGATGCTGTTTTGGACTTTTGTATGGAATAGGTTGTTGCCTCCGAGTGTGTGTTCACTAGTATCTGTAAGGGTGTGCGTTTCACTGCACATATTGGATTAAATGTGAAGGAATCATTCCAAAGTGTGTCAAAACACAGCAGTGAAACATTATTTAAAATACACGTTGCTAAGAGTCTTGTTGAGATGAAACTGGTGGTATTTTTTATTTTTTGAATAGGATGCTTGTTGCCTATTGGTTACTATGGATCAAATCAAAGTGACAGTGAGACCGCAAGTCTTGCTAAAGTTTTCATTTTATTTCTGTCCAGATGTGTTAGGTTAGTATGAGGTCAGTTAAGGCATTCTACCTTCTGCAACATTAATGCCCTACAGAAACACATTCCTTACATTGCATTGCATTTCCATGATGGCATTGCAATTTGTGTCTCATACAGCAAATTCACTGAACCTGATCCTGCTTATATTCTATACATCCCCTCATAATCTAACAATAAGTTGCATTCCTGTCAATTTTGTGCAAACTCAGATTTGAAATGAGTGTAGCACAGATCAATCTTCCAGCTTTTTATTAATAATAAAATAAGTGAAACTGTTCACTGCTGGAGGTTTTGTTATAACAGTCAAATGAGGGTGCACATACTTCTTCCTTTTTACTAGCTCCCTAGCAGTCTAGCTGACCTTTAAGTCACCTCTGTAAGCTACAAATGGCTTTACAACCTAGCATTTTTGTTTCACCTGTGTCAACAGTACATGTCAGGACATGTAAAAAAGAAACTTTCATAAATCTAGCTTTAAACATAATCTAATAGACTGTAGTATTTCGGGCAAAAAGGAGGGATTTGGACTCACTTGACGTACATCAAGAGCAGGCACGATACATTTGATCATGTCCAGTATTGGCTGGTGTAAAGTTGAACAGAAATATTGATAACTGACAGTTCACTGACAGATAACTGACAGTTCTACACTTTAAAGGCAGTTTATGTGCCTCATTAAGTGTTAGTTTGGGCTTGGGGGTTGTTAACTATGAGCCTCTTTATTCAGCTGATTGATGAATTCTCTCATTTATTGCTTTTGCTAGTGAGGCCAAAACACAGACAGAAGATCTGATTAAAGGACATAATCATCTTCAGCTTCATAATCCGTCCTATTGCCAGAAATTTGGCTGCATTTATGTCACAAAAGATCTACCCTAGTCATAAGTTGCCTTCAAGGGGTGGCATATTGTCACACCTTATTATATAGGACCTGCCATGAGAGGTCTACCATGGATATGATACGAGTACAGCAGACCAAGGTAGTCTTTGCTTTAATAAACAGATTGAACAAAAACAGTAGATTATGAAATATTGCAGATGTGCAAGACAGAGATTATATTTAAAAAGCACTTATGTAATAAGCAAAGTTACAATTGTGGTCAGTTGTGTTCATAAAAAAAGCTAAATTCTCACAAATGCCAACAGTTAGAATTTCCAGCATTCTTGATGATTCATTGAAGTGTTAAGCTCATTATTTTCTAGTGTTTCTCTTAAAGATTGTATCTAATTCTGCTTACAGTCATTAGAAGCTTAACTCCCATAGTTCCCATAATTTAGGACACCAGCTGGAGTAATTCAGTGCTGGTCCACCATTTTCACATCATGTTCCTAGTTTGTTTTATGTCTGCCTTATTATCAGCACCCCTTTGTAGAAAGAGTAGTGGATCTCCGGCAGAATATATTTCTTTTTGGATGTCTTTAGAGATAGCATCATGGTACAGACTAGGCTTTACTATTTACAGCATAGCTAAGATCTTTAACTCCATGATTAATGTATCTATAGACGACCATTTGTGATAAGGCAGTTTATCTCATTGACAACCGGATACAAACATAAACATACTATTCCCATGGAAGAAATAATAAAAGATTAGTTCCTATAGAAAGTTTCTTTAAAATGTTAATGGCCCCCTTATTTATTAACGTGTCATTGTTTAGCATGTCTGTTTAACAAAAATTGTATACTAGACGTCACTACATGTTTATATACATTGTACAAACTGTCCTGTTGAAAGATTATTCTGAGCTAAGTAAGTGTGAGTACGGTGTGTTTACTGATGGCAACATTCTCAGTGAGTTTATGTCTCTATAGATTCTATAATTATAAGTGACTTTATTCAAATCAGTGATCAGTAAACTTATTTTTAATACATGAATATATATTTAACACATAAATATGGAAGACTTTGCTTAGATTATTTAGCATTGATCATGATTCAGGTGGTTTCACTGGATACCTTGTTTGTTTTGGATAATGTACAACACAGATTTACAGCCTACCAGCTGTATAAAACAAAAACTAAAACGGCTTACTTTTCTTGTTCCTCCAAATTCAACAAAGTTTAAAAAAGACAAAAAACAATACAGAGAAAAAACTAACGGTGAAGATGTGTTGAGTATTTTAACTCTACAGCTGAAAAGTTCCCAATTATCAGTTTATCATGAACAAAACATTATTCATGGTTAATATGTTTCAATATACAATGCATTTTCTCTGCATTTAAATGAAGGTTAAGCTTACTTACTTTCTTTTTTTAGATAGCACTGAACTTAAGCTTCTTTTCATTCGAGTTCTAATTTGCGTTTGATCATTTTATTGTTGGCGTGGCAAGAAGAGTCCCCATGAACTCTTAGGATTTTGAATCAAGCAGTGTGTTTCTCTCCAGACATTCTAATTTCCCTGACTTGGAGATGGAATCATGGATAGATTTTTGTCAGTTAGTGTATCCGGTGTAAAAATAAGCAGATCAACTTTGACAAATAAAGTTTAAGCTTTAAAACAAGTCTAAGCATCTTTACCTTAATGTCAGTTACTGTACAGTAATGATTGTTCCAACATCTGGTGGAAGTGCTTATAATTCATCACATTATGTTTATAAAGCACAGTGACTATATGAGACTGTAATGTTAATAATGTACGTGTATACATGTGAAGGTTTATGATTGCTGATTTATGTTTAACACAAGAGGCTGAAACAGTCAGTGTTTATCCCAGTCTTCTTATATTTAGTAAACAGTTTGATGTGCAGTTAAACCTAACATGGTAGTTTCCGACTGTATGGATAAACTAAATCCTGTTTAAGCCAGGGTTTTCCCAATCGGGTAGCTAGACTTCTGTTCAGGATTATTAAGTATTCATTTAGATTAAATTGCCTGTGCCTAATGTGTTTTATGTACTTTCCGAGCGTTAGGTTTCTTGAATCTTTCATATCTGTCATCTGACTGTCCTGTGTGTTGTTAGGCGGAAGTTCAAATATACTCATTAGTCCAGGATAGGGGAAATATTTATTTCAGGTGAGGAAATATTTTGACTTTGGCTGGGATTTTAGAGGTTCTAGGAATTCTAGGTGTATTATTTCATCTCTTGTTCCCATAGACAGTAGGACAGGATGTGGATACAAATCAGTTTGAGTTTTATACGAACGGGATTTGTACCTGTGTTGGGATTCGGTTTCTCACAATGAAATTTTCATGCAAAATAAAAATAAACTGTGTCTACTTACCAATTGTGTGCAGTAATGTGTAAAGAACTAAAAGTATAAACCTTGTACAATAAATGTACATCTATTAAAATGAAAACGAACTTTAAACTACCTGACTGTGAATATGCACCATGTTCTGTTATACACAATTATTTATGGCTTTTTATTACTATACAGTGCAGTTCATGAATCTAACCTCTTCATTTTTGTACACTTCAGTGTCTTCAGTGTTCAGTGTGTTGTTGTTTTTTGATAGAGGTTTTGTTATGCCATAAAATCTAAAATATATATTGAAAAAGATATTAATATATTATATTTGGCTTAAAATGTAATTTACAACAAATTGAGAGAATCATTATAATATGTTTATTTATATCTCAACATCTCTTTGTATTTGTTTCAATGTTTATTGTCAAATAACAGGTGGATAAAATCTAATTAAACTATTCATGTATTATATTAATACATTTATACATTTTAGAGAACCCTGGTGGTCCCCCATTGGTGATTTTTTTACTGGCGTAACGGATCTTACTAACATTGACTCATGAATTATGCAACATAGTTTATCTTTATCAGCATTAAAAGGATTACAGTCCAAAAACATACACTAGGTTGATTGGAGGTGTAAAATTGTCCTGTAGTTTCACAAAGATCCCATCATTTACTTGTGGTTGTTGTCAGGAAGGGCATCCGGACGGAAAACTCTGCTCCAAACATTAACGTCCTACCACGGAACTAAGAAAACGGATGATAAACGAATAGATAGAGAGATTTCTAGTAAGCTCTGTAGTTAGTCAGGTGAACATTAAATGCTGGGTATTTCGTTTAGCTCTGTCTGAATTCAATGGAATCATGGTCATTATACAACGAGTTATGAGTGAGCAAAACAAATCAAAAACATAAAAGCAGTTTTGTTGTTGCTCTCATTTATTATGAACGGAACTCAAAGATCTAGTACTTTTCCTCTGTACACAAAAGACCGTTTTCTTTATTTTGTTCATGATTGGATCTACATATGTGTTAGTAAGCACTTCTCTTTGGCTGAGATTATCCCTCCAGTGGTCAAAGATGCGGCATATCAAGATGCTGATTAGACGCAGGGATTATTGGGCTGGCCACAATAAAAGGCCCTTCTGACATCAATATGCAGTTTTATATGAACCATACCGTTTGAAACATGGGGAACATAGAAACAAAATTACATTATTGTTATTGTTACATTATCCTATCATTAATAATATTTAGCAAATATGCCATTTGCAAATTATACATATCATGCTTTCATCATATTTTTGGTACTCTATTATTTATTATTTATACCATATACAGTACTAGTCAAAAGTTTGGGCACACCTACTTAGTCAATGTTTTTCTTGATATGTTGTATTTTCTACATTATACATACCTCCCGGTTATGTTTGGGTTATTTAATCAGGAAAGAGTCCTGGAGTGTTGTGTCACAGGCACGTAATACATTTAACACAGATCCAAAAACATTTTCTCAAAGAGTTCTTGCGAAGGCAGAGTTTACATTAGTTAAGCAGAATATTGTCATTTGTAAGGGGGCGATCTGCAAAAAGAAGTGACGTGTTGAGTGATTTTCTACTTTCTACTTTTGTTATAGAGCACAATTAGATCACCTACATACCACAGCAGGGTCCTGCAGAATACACGCAAAGTGGTGTGTGGGGGAACATTTGTCATTTTAGAGATGTTTTTGAAGCTTTGTAGATGTTAGCTGTAGGCTAGATTTCTGTGGATAAGTGACATGAGTATGTCCTGGAACAAGAGAATGCGGAATGTGGGAGAGGTCCGAACCTGGGTTGCTTTATTTATGTACATTGATAGAGATGCCAGGACACGTTCTAAGTTCAAATGTTTGTCTTTTTGAGTCCCCCTCTTTTCATCGTGCTAAATTTACTTGAAAGATTTTGGTGATTGACATGCCTTACAGACTTTCTCACCAGTGAAGATGTTTCAGATTTTTAATAAACATAGGCAGCATATATATTTACAGTGGTGCCATATTATTATTATTATTATTATATTATAAATTTATTCAGAAAACTGGGTGATACAACTACAGACGAGTTTTGATATACTTGTTTGCTCTTCATCTGATTATATATCTGTGTTTGGCATCTTTTTTGTGTCTGTCCATATTTGGGGTTGCCAAATCATCCTAATCTTTATGGTCTCCCTGTCTGAATTTCAAGGTTTGTCACTGGTTACCCGACCCTCCTAATGGGTGGTTTGAATTTTGTTCTGCACCATCCGAATATCGTCTCCAACATTTTATTTACATTGCATTTAAATATACAATAAAACTAGTTTCTTACATTATAAGATTATAATTACTTTGTGATGTTTATTGCTCTTATTGCTCTGTACTATTACTACTATGATCTATCCTGACCAGGTTAAACAGTTAATGAAAATAAATATGAGATGACATTTACTGTCTTTTATTATATCAGTTAAGTTCAAGTTGATGTTATGAACAGCAACCCAATTTGGAATTTCCCTTTGTGTATATTATAGCAATTAGCTATACCACTGCTAAAACCAAGTATACATGTCTTCAAAGCCTTGATTGACTAGTAGGCTAAAAGAATAAAATACATTCTTGTTTAAACTTGTTACATGTTCCAAATTTGGTACACAGTTTGTCATGAAACATTTTGTTGCTTTCCAACCAGCTTAATTAAGTGGTTGTCTCATTGTGTAGCTATGCTGTGCATAGTCTTGGATAAATATACTGACCTGACATTGTATGTATTTTAAGGTCTCTGCTCTTAGGAGAGTGCTCTTCAAATCACTCAGAGCCAGAACATGATACCTGTGCTCTATTGGAGCCTGGCTTTGCAATCTTGGTTCTTTAAAAATCTCATTACTGAATAATTATAGCACCCACTCACATTCTAATGAACCCATAAGATATTAACCACATCGATATTTAAAGGCATGGTTGTATAACTCTTGACACTGACAGGAATAAATGAGGCCTATTTTTACATTTATGATATGCTACTTGATTCTTGTACAAAACGTGAAAATGGGATTCGGGAAAATGGGAACAGTCTGTGCAGTGGCTAAGGCGCATGTATTTGATACAGTCATGGCCCAGTGGGGTAAAAAAAATAAGTAATCCAGGAATTAAGACAGAAACCAAGCATTTTTCTTTTCTTTTGCCAAGTGATAAGTTTGAACACACATATTGACAAAGTCTGGTGTGCTGCTGAGTGATGATGAGTTTTTGACAAAGGACTTTGGAGTTGGGCCTCTGAGCAAAGTCATTGAGACGTTACATTCCTGGGATCCATTTGGGTTAAGTAAAGCAGCCTGAATTCATAACAACATAGGGAACAGTACACCAAAACAAAACTGGACTGTCTAACAGATGTTTACCCATGTAAATTAATTCAAGTACAAGTCTAATTTGAGACTTTCAAGGTTGAATTATAGCTGTGGGCTGTCTACATTGTGTGAGTAGAACCATTGCATCCATAGTACTTTGATTTAAATATATTGAATTTCATTATATTTTACTAATTACAACTTTAGTACAGCCAAGTAACCACAACTACACAACACAACAGTTTAGCAGTAAACTGGCCCAAACTTGGTGAAAGCTGGCAAATCTTTTTTTATCCAGTTTTATCCAGACATCTGATTGACTTTTCAGCTTACCAAAGTTGAAAATTGCTCAGAAAAATGTAATTTAATTTTGGTGTTGGCACATATTGCCATGTTATTTATTTTAATCATTTATATGTATATCCCCGATAGTATTTCTGAATACTATCTGTATTGTCTGAAAGCTTGGGTACTGTCTGAAAGCTGCTGTAGTTCTATGTAAAATGTTATTGCTCTGAAGAAAATTATTTGACAATTGGTGCCAATCAGAATTACTAATTTGCAGACATATATCGCATAAGTGTGTGTCGAGCCTTTGTTGTCAGGGTGACCGTGTTGGCAGCCGAAGATTAACAGGGTGTCACAGTAGGCAGCCACATTTCACAGCAATTCCCACTGTAGCGTTAAAAAGGGTCACCCCAACCATTTCCCTATCACTATGCTATTCTTGTCTATGTCTACTTGTTGAAATTACCTGTTCAGACATTAAATACTTTTTTTCATGCACAAAAAGCACTAAAATCCGAGGTATTTGTGTTGCATATAACTTGTTGGCTTTGAATATTTTACACGGCCATGTTTGTGGCTAAGGTAGTCAGATACCCACCATGATTGTGTTTCCTGCAGTTCTCTTGAGGTCATCTCACACAAACTTGAGGAAACATGGAAAAACTATTATTGGAAAGTTGGAGAGGGATATAAGAGAAAAACTCACACCTATTTAGTTTAACATGTCCCGAAGTTTGCACCCAATATAGAAAGTAAAAAAAGAAGTGTTACATGGTTTGTTTTGTAGATGTCCAGGGAAAAGCACCACTTGGGGAATTTAATATTTGGTATATTTGTTTTGGCGGCACGGTGGCTGAGTGGTTCAGCACAGTCGCCTCACAGCAAGAAGTCCCGGGTTCGATCCCCGGGTCGGGCCGGGGACTTTCGTGCGGAAGTTTGCATGTTCTCCCCATGTCAGCGTGGGTTTCCTCCGGGTAATCCGGTTTCCTCCCACAGTCTAAAAACATGCACTAGGTTGATCGGAAATGTGAAAAAATTGTCCCGTAGTCACAAAACATGATCCCTGTAGAAATACAGGGTTGGGGAAAGACCTGGCAACCTACCCTGTAAAATGAAATTGCCGAAATACTCTGGGATTTCGACTGTAGGGTAAAAATCAATCATATATATATATATAATCTCCTTTATTGCCATGCATATTGGGTGATCTCCTTTCCCAATAAACATTACATGAACATAACAAACATTTTGCATATAGAAGTTGTGGCTACATATTAGATTGTGTTCTTGTGAAAACAAATCACAAACATTCAATTAAAGACAGATTATAACCAAGTTTTTTTTTATTTAATAACAATGAATGCTTTTTCATTTCTGAAGGTGTATTTTTTAATTAAGTCTAATTTGGCTTAACTTCACGAATAGCAGCAGCAGCCTCTGCTGTTGAAAATGGAAGGTGATTAAACATGGAGACCTACTTAAATTGGGACTCAAGTAGGAAAATCACTGCTATGGTCCTCGAGTCTTTAATGAGGACTACTATACTATTTGCTAGCCACAACATCTAGTCGGAAATTTACAAAGCATTCAACAAAATGAGCATCCTACCTACAGTAAACAGTAGTGGGATTGTGTGGGATGCTATACAAACCCAAGACCTGTTAACTTGCACTTTTTGACATACACATATATTTTAGTTTCTTACTCCATACTCTAAAGCTCAAGAACAATCATGTTCAGTGGCAAAAGAATGATAAAAAATACAAAGACAAGTCAAGTATTGAATAGCTCAATTGACAGTTACTATAATTATGTTGACATTTTTGTGCTTTATAGAATAAAGAGGCTCTTTACTGGAATGTGTTTCTTTAGTTGTGTCTCACCTGTGAAAGCATAATGCGTCTGTCCTGGTTATGGTAGAAAGGCATGTATTTTTGTAGTATACGGATAGTATGCTGTTTGAAGATTGCAGTTGTGTAGACTATACATTCCAGTACTGAGACTGGCTGAGTGAACACACCATGCACAAAGATCACCCCCTCTTCAGATGTAGTGCCTGCAGGAATCCAAAGATTTTTATCTGAGTATTTTATCTACAGTGTTGTGTGTGAGATTAAGATTGAGAGTAATTGTAATAACACATCTACAAGGACTACAAACTTATCACAAGTCAAATCAGTTATTTGTCTTTCATTATTATTTTTAAATCAATGCCTGGACTCATGTGTTTTGTTGACTAAATAGAATAGGTTAAGTCAGATTTTGGGATTAGATGCCCAACAAGCCAACAATTTGTTTCTCCTTATGCACATTTATTATATACTTATATACTTATAATTTAATAAGTTTAAACATTGTTTGCTTGCCATAACAAACTTGGGTAATTCTTTTATTTAAAAAATAGTTCTGTAGCATATTATGTATTCCATTTTATTGAAACATTTATTTCGAACCGATCATTTTCATCTTCCAGAGATATAAACCCAGATTTAAGGATTCCACTATTAGAAAAATATGTCAGCCAAAATATTCTATCATTTTTGTACTGCTTTCAGTTGAATAAAAGTAAATTGTATTGATTGTATGCACTTATTAGCAGTGAGTGTATTTTAAACATTAAAAAGTAGTTGTCACACAGTGTACATGTGACTGTATACTGACCGAGTATAACAGGCTTGTAGCTTTGCCAGTGACCCTTTTGAAATGCATGAAATAACTGCTCCGTGATCAGCTCTCCATCAATATACGGTCCCCAAGTCTCAAACACCTCCAGGAATTTAAAGGGGTTGATGATTTTAGATCCTTCCAAAAAAGCAAAAGCAAAAAAACATACCAACATGCTTTTAATTGTATTTAATTTAATTGTATTAAATAATAACTCATTAAAACACACACACACACACACACACACACACACACACACACACATTTTGTAAACACATTAGTGTCTGTGTGAGGACTATCATCCATTGAGGGCCCTTATCCATGCTAGTTTGTTCTACTTACAGTGGCTTTATGTTTTTGTAGCCATTTCTTTTATAATAGATTTAATGCAACATTTACTTTTTGTATTTTTTTTTTATTTTCATGTGGGTCTCTTTGACTCTTATAAACACGTTCATCGGATTTCTGTAAATTATTAAACATAGTTTAGTGTCAGGAATAACAAGCCATTTTGACTTCTGTGGTATTGTGACGTAATAATTACCTTAAAACCACCCATAATCTGGCAAACCCCCCACCAGAACTAGAGAATTTAGATTTCTCGAGGATTTGCAGTTTTAGCCTGCTTTTGGTTCTTACAATGTGGATTCATTAGCGTGGATAATGTCTACAGACACAGGAAAGTCTTGCATGAAGAAGTGTTTTGTTGGCTGCATAAAACAACGCTTTACACCTTCTACCAACACGTTTTGTGTTGCTCTTGCAGTAGCACAAACTAAATGCTGATTGTTAGCGGTGTTTTAGACACTCCAAAAAGCACAAGTCATTTTTTAGGTCAATGATTTCTTAAATTAATGTGTGCTAAAAGCCTCTGTTTCTTTTTCAAGTTTAAACATTTTCAAGTTAGACATTTTCTAAAAATAGTAAACATGGAGGAAGAGGAGCATTTCTGGCCACAGCTTATTAGCATATTTGATGTAGCTCAAAACTACCTGAACTTTTTAAGTGACAGGGATTTTGTGCAAACTTCATAGACAAATCCTTTTTCAATGACGATAAGTATATGAGTTGAATGATAACTTTAAAACATTCACTTCGTGCTTTATTTACAAGATCGATATATGTTGTACCTGCTTGAATTTGAGCCTCCTGAATTTGTTGTGTGCTGAGTGAGCGAAGGCATTCCAGGTCCAATAACGAGCAGTTTGTCAGCTTTGCAAAGTTTCTACCCAGCTTAATGGCATCCCACCTATGATATTACAGTTATCATCGATCATATGAAATAGGTGTGTGTTTGTGTGAATTACCTGGTTTTCAGTGGGATGGAAAATGGCTGACTCTGTATTATAGCTTGTTGGAACAGAGTTTTGCTGGTGACCATCATCAGATGTAGACACACTGACTGGGCACCTGCACTCTCACCAAACAGAGTCACCTACAGACACACAACTAGATGTATGCAAAATAATTTACTTCTTATTTAAATGATATTGATACTGAATATTGGAATGCTGCCAGCCCTAAAAGGTATACAAACTAAATGGACAAAAAGGGAACATATAACTTTATATTTAAAATCATGAGCTGCTTATACAAACCTTTTCTGGGTCTCCACCAAAAAATGCAATGTTATTTTTCACCCACTGCAATGCTGCCTGCTGGTCCAGTATTCCATAGTTTCCCACTGCAGATCTTTGGGGATCTTTTCCTGTAACCAGGAACCCAAAAGCTCCTGTGTTGGCATACACAGTAAATTTCAGACCTGCCCACAAGTACATATATATATAAATAAATAAAAATAATATATAAAATAGCTTTATTTTCTAAATGCTTCAAGTACTGAACACTTTAAACATTTAACTTTAAACGGAAAAAAACACACCAGTGCACCTGATTCACTCATTAAGATGCAACACATTAGTTGTATTCAGTAAAGGTACACCCCCAAAGATAGTCTGTGTGGTAGAAATAGTTTAATAAATGTATTTGTATTGTGATTATGCTATGTGGCTTACCTAAACGATACTCTATATTTACAACCACAGTGTTGCTGTGATTACTAATGAAGCGTCCATCATACAGTGGCTTAGAGGCAGAGCCAGCAATAAAATCACCTCCATGAATCCACACCATGACAGGCAGGCCTGCCTGGTTCTTCATTGAAAAGTCCACGCTCAAAGGGACATATACGTTTAGATACAGACAGTCTTCACTCACCTATACACACAGTTTTAATAAATGAATTCATTTGTATTTATGTTCAAATTATAACAGAAAAGCAACTCACTTAATTAAGTTTTTTATTTCAAATCTACAACGAACAGTCACTTTTTTTCAGTGTTTGCAGTGTCGGTCAAACCCAATCTGAAACCTTTTTTATTTGGGAACGTCTAAAATGCTTATTTTTAAGAGCACAAGCTACATGTAACATAATGAAATGGAAAACAAAGAGTTCTCTCTACTACTGAAATTCCTTGCTCATTGTTTTAGCACGGTAAGTCACATTAAGCTTTGTGCAGGAAATACCAGCACTATTACTGCAGAAGCTGTTTTGCAGCTTTTCAGTTATTGAGGTTGCTTACCGATGCAGTATTCAAGGATACTGCATAGTTTTACATTTTATTTTATTCGTATGTACCGATTTTCTGTGTATAAATGTCAAAAACAACCTTTACATATTTTTTAATATATGCAGTTCTACCAGCTCATGGAACTTAATGGTTACTCTACACCATTTCCAAAACAAATTTATATCAAATTCTAAGGCTCCACGGTATCTCCAATTCAACTTCCTTGAATGCCTAGGGGAGGAAACCAACACATACAGGGGGTAAACCATGTAAATGGTGCACTTTAATGTTGCACTGCTGGGAAATTTAACCCAGACGCCTCTTGCTAGAACTCAAAAATGCTACCCGCCATGTCACTCAATAAACATTTGGATAATATAACTGTTACCTCAGAAGGGCAGATTTCTGAGAACTCTCTAGCACAAGCTTGCATGCATGCAGGTCGAAAAAATGTAGCATCATACAGGTTTGTCCTAGGTGAGACAGGTTCAGGAGCAGCCCATCGTTTTGAGCCTACAGGAGGAGCTGCATATGGAATCCCATAAAACGCATATGTTTTGTCTAGTCTCAGTCCATGAACTGGACCAGAGTGAGTGAGCACGACAGGATCTTCACTGGACTTCATTCCTTCATCTGTCTTATGTAGCAAACCAGAATCCATTACAAGATGGTTTGATAATTGATGGTCAGCTGTACTATGTTTCGGTACCGGTTCATGTTCAGGGTTTAGTTCACCTACTTCAGCCTTGATAACATCATTGTTTTTAAGATTCAGAATGATTTTACGCAAAGTCTTTTGAACATATAGTGCCATGCCATTTAGTTCTTCAGTATGTAAGGTGTAATGCTTCTGAAGAGAGTATTTGAGTTGTGAATCCTCTCCTCGCTCCTGCGACCCACATACCAAATCCAGCGTCACCATGGAAACCAGCACAAGCAGGGTTACTCCATTGACCAAGGAGACCATGATGAGCTACAGCTAATTATACACCAAGTTTGTATTGTTCCCAGGAAAAAAGATCCTCTTACAAATGCAAGTGTGTCCATATAGGTCAGATGTTCTTATCCAATGTAAAGATTATTCATGCTGTGAATGTTTTCCGATCCTGAAAGTGCCTATATTCCGAGTAACCCCAAGGTCCGGCTCACTTCACTTCTGTCCTCCAAATAAATGAGTAACTGCAACGCTACCGGACTCTGTCTCATTACATTTCTCCTGACTTTAATAACCAAGATTGACTCACATGCACAGTATGATTTAGACACGAGTGCACAAGGAGGCCATTGTAAAGGTAACAATTCCACACACATACACCATATTAGGCCTAGTATTATGACCACTGACCAGTAAAGTAAATAGCATTGGCTATATCTATCTCAGAATATTAGACTAAAAAAAAGAATAAACTATAAAATTACTGGAAAAAACTGCCAGGGAAAGACCACATGCAAGTGCACTGGATTGTAGGTTATTTTAAGGATCCTTAATACATGGGAAATGTGAGTCAGTTGGGATGAGGTCAGGCCTTCCCAGTAAAACATGCATTGCTAGCTTAAACATCTGTGAGAAGTTAACACCCTCCTACATAAATCTCAATCTGCCGTAAATAGTGCATCAGCCAGAGCTCGCAAGGAGGTAGACATAATACTATAATACCTCAGACAGCAGATGCAGTGTTTAGTAAAAACGCTTTACTATTTTTACCTGCAACTATGCAACACTTGTTTGTGTACACAAAACATTTCTCTATAAGAAGTGTGTTTTTGTTCCTTAAAGGGATTTTAATATCATGTTTTATACTTTGGTTACATTCATAACTGATAGTGGTTACTCGATAAGATTCATCAACTTAGTTCATCAAAGGTTAACCCAAACATGGACAATTTAGCATCTCCAGTTCACCATAATGCATGTCTGTGGACAGTGAGAGGAAACTGTCAAAGGAAAGTGGGGAGCACCCAGAGTAAACCCACATAGACAAGGGGAGAACATGCACACAGACTGGAGAATTCTTTAAATGTATCAGTCTTTATATTCCAAGTATAAAAAGATTACACCGCTGAGCTGTTCATTAAAATATGATAACCAAATAAGTTTCTTGAATCTAAGCCATTTAAGTTTTGTTTTTATTCTTTGTTATATATAGGTCACAGTTATTCTGAAAAGCAAAGTAGTTTGTTTCATCACGGAGTAAACTAATGTTCTTACTACTTATGCATATGTAATAATAGCTTATTTTGCATTTATAATACATCTTATCACTGTAAGTTGCATTAATTAAAGTATCGCTAAATGTAATGTAATTTCTTTACTGTTCTATTGTGTTTATTATGTGTGTGGATGTTTGATTTTGGGGCACCGTATTTCAGGAACAATTGGCGGTGAGTTTCAGGGTAATATTATTCTGCAATTCTGTGCTGCTGAATTAAATAATTGTACTTCTGCACTGATTTTACCCCATAACTACAATATCATTATAATACATCTTTTACAAGAAGTCAGTTTATTACAAATCATTAGTTTTGAGAAGTTCCTTTATATATGAAGTTAGAATAAGATTGGGTCAAATTAAGTCGACTGAGAAACCTTCGTGTCAAACACAAAGAAGTCGTCAGTCTTGTACGATCCTCTTCAAAAACACTGGATTACTAAGTAATTGCTCAGAAGTAAAAACAGTCATTTTTGTATGACTCATTCCATTTCACAGTGTTCTCGCTGCCTACGGCAAACTATACATACTATCATCTCCATGGTTACAGTATCATCTTCCAAAATGCATAGATAATTGAAATAAACAGAATATGTAACAACTGTTCTGATATGTAGCAAATGCTGCACAGTTCTGGGAAGTATAATTTGGTTTGATAGATTGATAGTATTTAATAAACAAAGTCAACACTAACACATGATAAAGTATTAGTTGTTTATTTTGAAATATTTAAATATGAAAGATGAACTGATATCACATTATAATATAAATGTTATAGATTTTAAATGGATAGTGAATGCTGAACGGTAGCACCAGTCCTACACAGCAGGGATCATGCCACACACATGACTCGGAGCTCAGTCATGTCTTCATACGCTTTCCCTGTTACGGATAATGATCTCTGAAGTTCAATCATTGACTTAAACTTAAAATTAAGTTTATTAGGATATTTCAGAGTGTTGCATAAAAATAAAGTAGCCAGCAGATTCCAATCTGTAGTTGTAGTTTGTAGTCGGACACGGACTCAGCTGAGCCGCTGGGGCCGAAATCCCATCCTGGTGTCAAGTCATATTCTGCAAAAAGAGTGTGATTAATATAGTCTACATCTTATGCAGGCAGTTGCTGGTACAGCTCTCTCTCTCTCTCTCTCTCTCTCTCTCTCTCTCTCTCTCTCTCTCTCTCTCTCACAGACACACACACACACACACACACACACACACACATGCATGTGTTTATGTCACACCTGGACTGTTTGTAAATGTTGTTCTGGCAATGTTACACTTTATATTGAGGCGTTCAACTTTCACTACACTACAGTGCAAACAATATTTATTTATCTTCAATTTAATATATTTAATTGACCTTATTTGGATGTATTTTAACTGTTGTGGGAAACCAAAGCTCCAAAAGAAAACCCAAGTTTAAATTCCACACAAAGTGTGTGCATCTCAAAAGCGAGTGCAAACTAATAATGTGTGAGTATTTTGACATGGTTATTGTTTTGCATTTATACTTACTGCACTGTTTATCTTTGCATTTCTCTACGCCACAGTTGCTGCAGGCCAGACCCACTACATATGGAGGAAATCCAAACATAGGTCCTCTAGAACAAAAGATAAAAATGAAATACAGTCTAAAATAAAGTATAGCCTAATAACTATAGTTACGCCACATTTAACCTATAACACATTTGCATAATTAATAAATCATCTAAAACTATTAGATTGATTAGAAAACAGATAAATGATTGAACATGCCACTTACCCATCACTATAGTTGCATACAAAAATGGTAGATTCTGGATGACTGGAGAAGTTTTCAATTCCTTTAGAACAAACATGGACAGCACAGCCAATCCTATAGCTAGTTGCCCACATTAGCTGCAACACACAAAAAATGAAAAAAAAGTATTCACATATATTCTCACATATTAAATACATTCATTTTATTGTTGGAAAAAAAACCTTTGCTGAAACTACTAAAACTACTGATTCCACCAGCCCATGAAGACTTCCCCAATATCCTCTCCACAGCTACACTTTGCATGCTTTCATGTATACTGCTGCTTATGCTTAGCGAACCATTAATTTTCACCCATGCCCTCTACCAGGGTCCTAACCAGGGTCCTTGCACAGCATTTAATTAACCCACCCACTTGCTTTAGTCATTCCACCCGGTTGACATGATGGCCAATTTCTGCCTACAGCAGTCATGTCCAATTATGTTTGCTAAAGGTGTAACAGTTACAAATACTTTTCGGTCTGTACAGAAGCCGCCAGGGCAATTTTTTTTAAAGATTTATCTGTAAATATAGTAGACATGAGGCTGCATCTTAAAACAAAATTCTGTTACTTTTGTGCTAAGTTTATATAAAGTAACTTACAAATTGGAATCTTTGCAAAGCAATAGCTTTATACGCTTCCAGAGCTAAATTTACAAAAAAAATCATTGTACTAATACATTGTTTTGTATTAATATTCTTGCTGAGTATTAGTTGTTTTTTTCAGGGAATATTATTCTAAAATATCACCAAATAACAGTCATTACAATCATTAATAAGCATTACCAAAATGAATTATTGTACCCGATTAGTAAGTCACTTAAACAACCAACAGTTCATTCCCATTTTTGTTTAGATACACACACAACAGCCTACCTGTGTGTAGTGACCGCAGATTTTGGCACAGCTGGTGTTTTGGACTGTATAATCTGCACTTCCTTTATTCCAGCTGTTGATAGCTGATTCCACTGTAAAGGCTGAGAATGGTGCACCAAGCCAGATGTTCTCACCAATTCGTCTGAACTCTTGATGAGACAGGCCATGTTGCTTTATCACAGGATTATGAGACGATTTGCAATGTTTTGCCCAGGATCGAGCTCCTCTTGCTAACGAATTATCCCAGGACTAAGACATAAACAAAATGAAAAAGTAAATGGTAAATATGATTAAATTATCAATATGATTAAATGTAGTTCGATGCTGGGAAGTTAACATTAAGTAATACATCAATTATGAAAGTGCAGTAAGTGCAGCTATTAATTTTATACTTTTGCACATACAGTACACATATTTGTCATGGACAAAAGTGGTTAGCACAGCAAGTCCTGGGTTTAAATTCAGGGTGTGACGGCCAGGGGCTTTCTGTGTGGATATTGCATGTTCTCACCATGTCTGCGTAGGTTATCTCTAGGTACTCTGGCTTCCTCAGCCAAATGGAGGTAAGATCAATTGAAGAGACCAAATTGTTCATGAGTGTGTCTGATGTGACTCGTGTATCGTTTAAAACTTGTGTGACAAATGAGCATTTCCTGTCATGGACATAACCTAGAGTCTAAAGCATGACAAAAAATTGCTCAATAAGTATATAAATTAATATGTCATGGACTGGGATTCCCCTTATTTCATTTATTTTCATTATTTAAAAATCAGATATACATAAGCAATTAACAACTCAACAACTACATTTTTACTGAAACAAAATATAAAAAGTATTTATACACACGCATTATTGATTTTTATTCAACTTCAAACATTCTTTCTTTGTTAAACAACCAAGACTTTCATTAATGTTTATCTTATACATAACTCTAAGAAACATGGGTTGTTAATAACAACTAAAATATTGAATATTAGTAATAAAGCTATATTAAATTTTGTTCAAAAACTTTCTTCTTAGTGTTCACTCTTCTTACTGAGGTACCAAAACAAGTATGAAAAAGGTAAGGCCAGATTCTATAAATGTTCAGACTCTTTATAACTTAGGTGTACCTACTATAACAAAATCACACTTGCAGCATTGTCTTAATTTATTATCAGCAGGGTAGTTAAGAAATTAAACATAGTGTTTAACATATGAATTGTTTCACATATTCCATTAAAAACAGAACTAATACATTCAATTAGAATAATATTCACATAAAAGTATTTTCTGTATTTACCAAATAGCATAGGTGACTGGTATTCTCGACTCTTCAGATACTTAAACTCACTTAGAAGTGAGTGTTATAGCAATATGAGATTATGAAATTGATCTATGACGTTTTTTGAATGCTGTTTCTCTATAGAGCTTTGAGAACACATAATATGCCATACATACCATCACAATTTTATTTGATAAAACTTCGATTTATCAAGAGACATAGGCCCAGAACAACAAGCTTTTTGGAGAAGTGAATAAATATCAACATGGTTACCAACAATCTAGCTTGAATCAAAAGCTGAATCTAACATGAACAGGTAGTAGCATGTAAAAGACAACACTAAAAGATGTTTAAAAATCACATGATTGTCCTTACCATGGAGCGCATGATGGCAGCAGGCAGTTGAGCTTGGAAACGGTGGGCATTGTGTGCCTGCACACACCTGCGAATGAATTCAGGCTCAGTGATGTCTGGCAGCATAAATGTGAAAACACACGTAAAGCTGGAGAGCATCAGAGGGATCCACATTGCCAGGCTGGTGAGCAGATTCATTATTAGAGCTAAATCCAGTATTGCCCTTGGCCGACTGGTGAACTTATACACAGTGATGAGTCGTGCTGTGGAGATGCTGAAAAATAAACCCACCCACCACATCACGATCAAAAAGAGAGTGCGCTCACTCTCTCTCTCGCTCTCTGTCTGTCTGTCTGTCTCGCTTTCTGACTCATGCAAACAGTATTACATATTCTTTGTCTTTCACTACAGTGGATTGGGTTTCGCATCCTCCATCTAGAACATTTTTTTTGCCGGATGCCCTTTCTGCAACAGACCCTATTTATCTGAGGTGGGTACCGGCACAATGATGTAGTGACTATGTATATAGGTACCTATGGGATAATTTAGTATCTCCTATCTGTCTGGTGGAATGTCTTTGGGTTATTTGAGGAAACCAGAACAGCTGGAGAAGACCTATACAGACACAGGGAGAATATGCAAACTCAGCAAAGGATCGTCACACCTGGGACTCAAACCCAGGACTTCTTGTTGTGAGGCAACAGAGCGTTTCACTACATCACCATGCCGCCCACTTTTAGCACATAGCTATACAGAGGGTGACATTGATCACCAAGGTGCTATTGCCATGAAGTTCTCACCAGATGCCAACTGTCAACTGTGTAACAACACGCCCAATTCACACAAAATCATGACACCAACTGAAATCTATCTGTAATTAGAAAGCAACCGCGCCACTTAGTGCAAATTCATGTAAACAGGTCCAACTGAGTTACCAAGGTGTCAGATCTAATGACGAGTAAAACCAGTGAGCTCTCTCAAGACCATTGCAACATTATTGTTGCAAAACATACTGATGGCATTGAATACGGAATGAGTTCTAGTCAGCATTGTGGGGCCCGAAAGTTGAAAGTACATCATTTTACCATTAAACCAAGGTGCTCTAGATAGGATTTCAAACAGAAAAGTGAAAACAAAGTGTACGGCTTCATATAACGGAAGGAAGAATGAATGGTCAACTGTACCAAGACATTCTTGATAAATATCTGCAATGATATCAAACACACAGCCAAAGAAACTCTGTGTTAGATCCAGAGCTAGAATGGCCAGACTGACCAGCACAAATTTGAATAATTTACTATTTGTTTCAAATATGCTTCAAATCAATTGAACATTGAGCGATTTAATATAGATTTTTACATGCTTATTGTGTCACAGACTACATTTCCCAAAATCCATTCCGGCAACATAGCTAAGATCACGTGGGTTTTGTTTATCGTGTAACCATGGGAACGCAGGGAACGCAGGGAACCCAAGCCGATCCAGCGCCACATGATCTTGTTTATTTAAAGCATCATTTATGGATTTGGGTTCGAATGTGAGTAGAGGTTTTATACGAGAAAGAAATGTGGAGAAAGCGGTCAGTGATTCTTACAAATACTTTTCTGTTTAAGATAAAACTCTGTGGAACATTATAAAAGTAGAGAGTTTTAACTCGAGTCATTGTTGTTTATAGCCCGTTAGGAGAGAAGTTGGAATCGCCCGCGGTGCGCGTCCGAAAGAGTAAGACATGTTTCATCATTACAAGTTATTACTACCTGAAGGGATCGAGGAGGTCCAGGTCTTTTTTCATGATGATGAAGAGGTCCAGGTCTTTTTCCACAAAGATGTTTGCAGAAAGAATTAATAAAATTAAAATAATAAACAGCCCAAATCTGCACACCTAGATGAAAATTAAG
>JAOUQU010015472.1:0-18280 GCA_028566735.1 Ammoglanis amapaensis | reverse complement strand
GCACAAATTGAATAGCACAATTATAATTACACACTGTGTGTGTGTGTGTGTGTGTGTTTCCTATTCGAGTTCTGGTGCACAAATTGAATAGCACAATTATAATTACACACTGTGTGTGTGTGTGTGTGTGTGTGTGTTGTGTCCTATTCGAGTTCTGGTGCACAAATTGAATAGCACAATTATACAGACCTAGCCTTTAAGCCCGTTCAAATGTGGTCAGTTGTTTAAAGCCTCTCAACAACAGTGTCTCATGGGGTGGAGGAAGCTCACGCTACAGCCGTGTAATGCAGTGTCTCATAAGGTGACAGAAACTCACACTACCGCCACGTAAAGCAGTAACTCAATGGGGTGGAGGAAGCTCATGCTACAGTCGTGTAATACAGTGTTTTATAGTTTGGTGGAAGCTTGTGTTACAGCCGTGTAATGTAAAGTGACATGGGGTGGTGGGAGCGCATGCTACAGCCGAGTACTGCAGTGCCACATGGGGTGATACGCATAAATATATGTACTGATTTAACTCTTCAAGACTCTTTTTCTCTACTCACTCCCAAGTGGTGAAACGAACTTTAAGAAAATATCAGAACAGTGGGTAGCAGTCCCAAGTTCAGAAAGGTAATCCAGGGCTTTTGTAGAGTTTGCATGTTCTCCTCATGTCTGCGTGGGTTTTCTCTGGGCACGCTGGTTTCCTCACACAGTCCAAAGACATGCTGTCGGATTAATTGGAGATACTAAAGTTGTCCTCTCGCTGCGTGTGTGTACTCTGCAACAGACTTGCCACTTGTTTAGGAGTGAATTGAATGAATTCACCCAGTGTGTGTTCCATAGTGATTCTAAAATATGATTAAGTGAGGCTAAAATACATGATTGATGGGTGGATTAATGTGCTTGAGGAAGATCCAGCCGGGTAGTAAAAATATAACAAAGGTGATAATATTGGAATGTTTATCTTAGTTGATGTAGCACATTCAATATGACACCTGGTTTCATCTTGTGACTGGGTAAGAAAAGAGGAGTCATGAGGTAGATATTCATATTCTCTCTCTCTCTCTCTCTCTCTCTCTCTCTCTCTCTCTCCTCTCTTTCTCTCTCCTCTCTCTCTCTCTCTCTCTCTCTCTCTCTCTTCTCTCTCTCTCTCTCTTCTCTCTCTCTCTCTCTCTCTCTCAAACACACGCACCTCTCATATCACAACACGTATTAGCTTTTGCATGTTTCACTGGCTGGATGGTAATTGTTTGACTCAGTGATTTTTTTTTAAGAAAACTAACAGAATCGTAGAATTTTTGGAGATTGCTTGGGCCCAGATAACAGACATTTTTGTATAGATTGATTTGTTGTAGAAATTGTGCTGTTGTGATTACAATATACAACAAGAAGATAGACATTTGTCAAAAGAACGATAATCTTCCCCCATCTTGTAAAATTGCATCTTTGATGTGTTTGATGATTGGTGGGAATCGAAGCCTTTCAATCTGCAAAATTAATAATGGAACAATCTAGTAATGCAATCGATCTAGATTTTCAGTTGACATAATTCATATGGTAAATCTAGATCTAATCTAGACATTGCTAGCGAGTCCAATTAAAAGAAAGCTTTCTTGTGGTCAGGCAGATGTTTTCCATTTAGTATTTGGAATGCATTTTGTGAATACTTTCAGCTACTAGGAGTCACCCCCATTGATTTAATTTAATTTTGACACCTGACGCAACACTGCCATGTGTTCCTATGTAGATTGGTTTGGGACCGGCTTTACTATGCACAAGTTTAGGTATTTTAGTGGCTAGGATGATGCTCAGCTAACCACTGAGAATGCCTTTGCACTCCCGAGTTCGTCTCAGCCCTGGTGTGCAAGCGGAAAATCTCACTGCTCCAGCTAGGCACGTCCAGATCTCTTAAAAATGCACACTGGCAAGCCCAAGCATTAAGACCACCTTCAAACTGAGGATGCCAATGCATATTCACAAACTGTCGTGCATGTCATGACTTGTAAGAATTATTGGGCTGATGTAAGTTCCCAGTAGTAAACACATTGAATGCAGCCAATAGATGTCCATGCTTCCTCCGGTCCATCATTACACACATATAATGGGCACACAGGCATTGGAACCAGACTTCAAAACAACAGAAGATAGTTGGGCCAGTCCAGCAAATTGTGCAAATGGCCAGACATATGTGTATTAATTAATTTGGCAGTTTAGGTATTCTGCCAAGAAACATGGGGGAGCATGCACACTTCAGACAAAAAGGGCCCGGACTGGGGATCGTATCCATGTCTTATGAATGATGAAGTACATAAAACATGAAAGAATGTATGTTTGTATGCTTTCGAAATCAGTTGTAAGCTTTAAAGAAAAGGCTCAACATGCTTATGAAGTGGCTCATATGACGTATCAAATAATGAATGAACAATACAATTCTGTTTTTATTATTTAAACTGACCTTGTAAGATCAATTGTACAGAAAGTCATATTTCCTGATCAAGGACAGAAAACGTGTGTGTGTGTGTTGCTGCTGCTTCAGCACATATAGTATGACTTCCCATCCAAGAAAAAATGTGATGCCATCAGTCCATTAGCTGAATGCCAAAATGCCATTTCCAACACCTAATGCACTTAAAAGCAGCTTTAATAATGCCCCATAAAATGCCACATGTGCCAAACTACAGATTATATATTTTTAGATTTTTATGATCAAATATATGGCAACTTATTTTGCGAATATGCATTGAAATAAAAGCTTTTAGGATTTTCAATCTGATTATTACTGTGATGCGTCTGGAACATCCAGAAAGACAAGGTGAACTGGGCATCTGTCATGAGCACTTACATCATGGTAGATGACATCTGTCTCATCTACTTACATCTGGGGCACAGGAAATTATTTACTCCGCAAGACATTAAAGGGGTCATGTGTCTGTTTAAACAGGTTAGAATAAGTATATGGAGAAATAGTTTTTTTGTACAGAATCACTCTCACATAATTATATATTATTAATTTAATTCTATTCAGATTCATGTATTTTTTGAACACGTTGTTTTGTGCTACGTCACTTATGGTAATATCATGCATCACTCATTACTTTATGGAGCTACAAATTGACATTCTGTATTTCCGAATGGATAAAAACACTGTGCTAGCGCTTTGCTTGTGACACCACTAGAAACACAAAACTTTAAAGTACTTACAGATCATCTGCTGACTTGCCATGAACAGTTGATGCAGATCCGTCCCGCGGTATAAACTTGATGTTTACATACAAAGCACATACTAGACATGCAATCCTGTTCTCTGTTGCTGGTAGAAAGTGGAAGAAGTTGTTTTTGGAGGAACAACAAAGCTCATTGTGTGGGAATTATTTTTACCTGTAGATAATATTCATGCAAATTGATCCACATTGTACAAACTGTAAATTCTCTGGTACTCTACTGTGTCTGGATCTTGTGCGGGTTTATCAGGTGATGAGTGGTATTGTTTAAAATAAATGCAAATCAGGTAGTTATTACATCACAATACCGTGGAGATCAAATGACTAATTTTTCCAGACACCAATCTTTAAAAAAATAACTGTAAAATATACATTTTCTATAAAAAGTAACTGACAGAATGCAGATGGGTGGATTTTATTCAAACTCTGAGCAGTAGAGACTCAAAACATGCAAAAAGTGAATTTTTAAGGATTAGGTGCATCAAGCTAAAAATGTAATGGAATAAAGACGATGGTAATAATTAATTAGCTGGTTATTATTTTTGTATTATTAATCATTGGTCGCTCTGTGGGTAGCAATATTCCCTCACACCTGACAGTAAGAAGGTCCTGGGTTCGATTACACAATGAGCATGAATCAATAAAGAAACCAAAATTGTGCTTTACATTGTCGGCAGTCGCCTAGCTAGTATAAACACTAGAGGGCGCTATTATACAATAATACACAATTATTCCAATTCGTTTCTATACATACAGGAACTCAAACAGGGCTTTTGAAAACATATAAAATACGTGAGTACAAGTAGTGACTGAAGATTTTCGAGTGCTGTGTGGCACCATCTATACCAGCTGTGCCAATGTTCCAGATGGCACTAAATCCAGATTATAAGATTTCTCTGACAGGATCAGTTCCTACTCCTCCTTTACATTACACATATAAAAGTGTGGAAACCTTTACAAGATCTCATACTAGCAAACAGTGCAGTGAATTGTTTGGTCTTGATGGTCTTATTTTTTTTAAGAAACACTAAATATTAGACAGGAATCAAACACCAGTAGCTGACATCACAACAACTCACATTTAATTGCTGGATGTGCCTGAATCACCATAGAAACATGCCACATATTTAACAGAAATGACTTAAAACTCCAATCTGTGTGTGTTTAGACTATTACTTGGTAGCTCAGCTATACACATAATACTGGAAGGGATTGTAGAAAAAGTTCATGGTCAGGTCTATATACTTTTGATCAGTGTAACCTACTGTTTGAACAGTCAATCTTAGAAAGTATTTTTCCTTTTGAATTCGTAAGTATATACAGATGTTATTGTTACCAAACATATTGGTACCCTTCCACAGTGTTAAAAAACGAAATGTTCTCCGAGGCTGAAACTGACAGACATGAATTGTATCAATACAAAGAGCTTAGTTTCGCACAAAAAAATCTGCTATTGATTTATGAATGAATAAAAAGATGAAGGCATGAGCAGAATGTTGGTGCGTTAACATTTTTAGAGAGCCGTGAGAGAACACGGTCGTATTTTCTGTCATTCTGAAGAAGTTTTGTGCAAATCGTAGAGGTTAGATCGACCTTGTCCTCTTCATAATCTGTCCAGCTCTCGTAAGAACAAGCCTCGTCTTCCAGATACGAGTCCGGTAGGTTTTAGATCTGGACTCAAAGCAGAAGACTTGGCATTTTCTTCTCAGCTAGAGTGCTCACGATTGGTAAGATTTATTTGTTTAATGGGCTTTTAATGTTTTACACATTGGTAAAATTTATGACAGGAAACGGTTATTCATCAGTACACGGACACTATCATGAACAATTTTGTATCTCACCTCATTTGTATGTTTGACTGTGGGAGGAAACTAAAGCACCCAGAGGAAACCCACATGGACAAAGGGAGAGCATGCGAACTCCACACAGAAAAGACTCCATCAGGATTAGGATCGAACCCAGAATCTTCCAGTAATGCCTTTTAGACCACGACAATGACCGACATTAAAAATGCATTGATTAAGATTTGAAGACAAATCTTTTTAAAATTTCGACAACATCCCAAAATCTTGTGATTTCCTTCTGCACTCTGTGCATGATCGAGTCGTATTTGGTGCCACTGTTCTGTGGCATTAAGCTTAAGCTGTTTGCCAAATTAGCATCTGAATCCTGAAATCCTGGCACAAAAAGCTAGTTAGTAAATAGTGTACATTGCTTTATTAAGCTGTCGATCGTGGCGATTTTAGACCTTGGAAAAGGGTATTTCATAGCTTGTTTTTAAATCTTACATCTAGATTGTTGTGTTTGCCACTATTAAAAAGCTTTCTGTAAAACGCTCACCACCAAGTATGTTGAATTAATATGTCTGTTATAATCTGATTTACCGGTAATTCGATTTTCACTGTATGTCAAACTTGCAGTACAAAAGGAAATGATATTGTTGTTAATCATTTAGCATTAAAGAGCATGTAAAATTAGATTGTCGCAAAAATGTAAAAAACGTGGAATCAAAACGTAAAATTCATCCATTAACTTGCTTTACAGCACTTAATCCTATTTAGGGTCACGGTGGGACACACATACAGAGACACACAAAGTTTCAGTATCTTTAATTAACTGTCTACCTTTGGACTGTGCGAGGAAACCAGAGTACCTGGAAGAAACCCTAGCACACCCAGGTAGAGCCTTGCCCAAGAATCGAACCTTGGACTTCTTGCTGTGAAGCGACAGCGCTAATCACTAAACCACCAGAGAAATTGTTGTGGGAGATATTTGCGGTTTCAACAGATTTAACTATTATAAATCTTATTAGGTATTAATCTACAAATGTCCGATAGGCTAAAAATTCGGAACCATTAAAACATTTACTCAGAATAATTTTTTGTGAGCTACTTTGTACTATAAAATACATCATTAAAAACCACATCAAACATCATAAAAACCACGTTTGACAGGTTTCGAGGGAGCTTACACGACCTCTAGAACATCATGCAAGAGAAATCCAAACCCACCAGCATGTAGAAAAAAAGAAACAAGTGTTTATTGGTTTTGCCCTTTCAAGAACACATCACTTTTACAAACAAAGGTCATAGTGTTGCATGGGCAGTGAGACAGGGAGGCTGGATACAGCAGGAGTATTTGAATTTCACTTCCAACCCATGAATCGTTTTTTAAATAATGTTTTTAAACACTCCATCACTGTCCCATCCCACCGTGTTCGACTGAGCCAAAAGAAAAGCCACAGAAAACTTGTAACAAAACAATGTGCATTTGTATACTGTATGGAACAGTGTTAGTTTAGGTTCTAATGCATGTCGGATAAAATATAAATAACTCAAACACTTCAACTCGTGAAAAATACACACAACCAAATCTACACAAAGAAAAACCTTCCCAACTACTTTACAACTGCTGCAGAACTCTGAGAGCTGGTTCATTAAATGTACCGTGTCAGCTATAAAAAAACATTTGAAATTTAGACCCTGCGTGTACCAAGTACCGATACATTTATCTGTAAGCAAGAAACAGCAGGACGTATATGAAAAAAAATAATTCAGTAAACAAGTAAACAGAATTTTTCCAGTCACCCGGTTCTCCCCTGTGTGTTGCTCTGGTATCTTTAAACTGTTAGAATGATGTCGGATGAAAAATCAATTGATGAGGTAAGAGTTACAGTACTTGAACCTGATCTTTTAAACCTTTTTAATGTGTACATGTAACATTTGAAGCAGAAATGTTAACATTAGCTCAATGTAAAGGAAGTGATCATCATGTCAGTCTGTTCTGTTAACGATTATTATGACTAAACGATCAACCCCTTTGGCCTTGATAAATTCCATAAAATGTATTGAACGTCCACATATCCTAGTTACTACAATGTAAGTGAGCAAGCAATCACTGCCATGCATTTACTGTCCATACTGAATCTTATTCCATGGAAATAAAAAACAAATCGGCATCATAATGGCAGTCGTTTGTATTTCAGTTGTAAGCTAAGGAGTGTCCGTGTCTAATGAAACATCCGAGCTGTTGCTGGGACGCTAAGCAAAGAGAAAACTTTATGTACAGTGTATTTACACATATGTCTACACAGTATGTATAGTTTTGTGGGTAAACAAGCTTGAACTTAATCTAGAGGAGCTAGGCCAAGGATGTTCAGTTCATAAAAAGTAAAGAAATAATGTGAAATCCTTTTAGTTTGGGGGTCACTAAAGCACTTCATATTCAACATACACTTCACTGGTTTGTGTTTCTTAGTGGCTAGGGTAACAACCAGCTGACCGCTGTCTATGGCACATTTTATGTCCAGTCGAGTGTCCAGATTCAGACGATGGTGTGAGTTATTTTAAAATTAAAGAAAGATGTTCTATAAAATGCAAATTTCAAATGAAAATGCTGTTTGATCTCTAATGATTCACATCAAGCAAGCTCTGGAGAACCATAACAACACTGCTGAGAGAAGAAAACATAGATGACTGGATTTAAACTCTCGAAGAAACAAAAATTGACCCATAAAAAGAAATGGAAACGGACGTAAATAAATGGCTTTACCAAGAAATCGAGAAATCAAATGTAAAACTAAATTTCTCAGCTGTAATGAACTTTGTTAGTTCTAATCTTATTTAAACCAGTCAGATCTGAATGATCAAACAATAGGTACACAGAAAACTAAGCCTCATTATACATCATTTACTGTTTTTAAAATTTAGATGACGAGTAAAATAAATGCTCAACATAATTAGTCGAATTATTTGGTTATCGATGATGAACACCTAGGTACATTGTACAACAGTATTTTATGTATTTTTTACAGTAAATAATGTCAGTTAGAATTAAAAAGAGCTACTGATATCCAAAAAGATGAACAGTTCATCCCCTTAAAATTAACTTTATGACAAACATCCATAATGTCACTTATAAGCCAATCTCATGCTCTTCATGACCTTCCTAGAAGGCGCCTTTTAAGAATACACATCATGCTTGTGACACTGCTGCCTTCTAGAAGCTTAGTTTTCAATCTAATATTACTTACAAAGTATAATTATTTATGATAAAACCAATATTTGTGTAATTTATGAATCTGTTTCAGGGATTTGTTTTAATGGCATTGCGTTTACCCAAGCTTTCAAGCATTTTTCTAGATGCAAAGGGCAACTGATTGAAGAAACTGCACTCATAATCAGTCACTGCTACACTACTAGGCTGCCACTGTTGGACCCTTGAGCAAAAACCCTTACGCCTGAATAGCTTAGACTGTAACAGTAATGCAAATCACTTTGAATAAATGGTGTGATTTACGAAAAGCAAACATTCAGTGTAATACCTTACAAAACTGTAAAGCAATCAAGAGGTCAAGACATCAGTGTGAAACATACAAGATTAGAAAACCCACCCCCCTCCTTTTCACAGTTTAGCCTCAACCTAATGTTAAACAAAAAGTGTAATCTTATGATGTGCTTTGCTGTGCTGTGTAAACTTAATTCGGATGCATTAACCATCCCCCCCAACACAAAAACAAACGAACAAAGAAACCAAATTTTTTTTTAAAAAAAAAAGAGAAAAAAACCTAGACCACTCAGACAGCTAAACATAAGTAAAGCAAAACAAAACGTAACAGACGATTCAAATAACCGGAAACAAGTGCAACAGAATCTACACAAACATAACACTGCAAATGAAATCCACGAGGAACCAAATCGAGTAAACAAAAGAATCAAATAAATGAAACGGCTCCTGAATAGCTTCTTTTAACGGTGAAGTTTCAAAAAGGAACGTTGTTAAAAGTGAAAATAAAGACACACGCCCACCTCTAACAGTCATTATGTTATTTCACCCACTAAGACAATTCATCAGTGACACCATCCCCGCCCACCCCAACAGGTTATAGTAATAAAACGACTCGTCGACTCATCCACAGTATTTGAATATGAAGCATTTGTCACGATATGCCAGAATGTAATCTCGTTCTTCAAACAGGACAGAATTTTCTTGGAGCCTAGTGCACACAGCAACACGACAGTTCAACTGCACATACTTGGAAGTTACAAGTAGTACTTAACCTCATCCATAAAAGCCCAGTCTGGATGTTAGTTTTCTTCCACATAATTACCACACTCTAGCTCAGGCTCCGTAATTCAAAGATCACAATCTTATCTAAGATTCAATTCAAATAAGACTTTTAGGACTGAATTTTAAAACGTGCAGCTAGACTGAAGCTGTGTGTGTGAAATGAAGAACTAAAGGACTAATGCCATTAGCTGCACCACTTGGATTATAGTGTACACTATTAAAGCAATTCCCAATACCCAATTCCTCTCGACTGATAGTGATCTACACTCAGTAACTGAAAAGAGCAAGACTAGTGTAAAGCAACAGAATGCCTGAGGAGAATTCATCTGAGGATCAGCCGATCAGTGTATCTTAACTGCTTTTGTTATTAATTACTGTCCAGTGCCCCGCATTCCCGTTAGACAGCCAATCGTTGCTGGCATACCGGAACCGTCATAGAGACAGCTACTGTGTTATACCTAAAGTCAACCTGCTCCTTACTGCCAGTGAAGGTTCTCTCATCTTAACTGTGTGCATGTGTGTGTCTAAATAAATAAGGGCCTACAAAATTAATTTTTACAATTTCAGGTTTTGCGTTTGATCGAACTAAGCAGTGTTACTTAATTCTACTTGAATTCTTATTCTAAGTTTTAAAATAAAACAACACGGCTCATTTTAAAACTAGAGAAACTAAACATCGGAATCAGTTTCTCCAAAGCTCCATTTCATATGCTGGCGAAATGAAAAATATACACGCCACATATAATACAGTGTTCATAACAGCCACTGCATTTCATTTCGTCTCTTACTCTTGAAAAGATGAGGGCTCCTTTAATAAATCTGATCGTGATAGTGACTAGTAAGCAGTGCAGGAAGTCACCCAGTGTGCACTAGGCATCAGGAGATTTGTTTAACCCAAACTGAACAGTGAAAATCCTTTACAGTGAAACCCTCAAACCCAATGCCTAAACTAAACGAAAACTAATTAGATTTATTTGAAACTCTGGTGAGTAAACTCAGGAGATGCATTTACACGCAGAGATAAAAGATGAAACTTTACCTCAGACACTTGGTGGGAGACGGTATGTACGTACGGGTGTATAACAAATCGAATACAAATTCATACACTAAAAAAGTGAAGTTGACATTCAAGTAGGGAATAACTTATCGCCTGGAATTCATCAAGTTATTGATTAAAGCCCTTTTTTGGTTGCAACCGTTTCAACAAATGAAAAACTTCCCCTGGCTGCGCTCTGAACCTGAATGGTGGCACGCTAGCTTCAACTTGGGTGTGTGAAAGCCATCACTAAAGTGTTTCTAACCTATTGGCTGACATCTTTGTAAAAAATCGTGAACCTCACGTTACGCAGGGCACGAAATGACATCAGTGAAAATAAAAAGTGAAGGTCCATGCTACGTCCGAGGTGGGCGGTGAGAACTGAAGAGGTGTGCCGGGTTCCTCTCATAGGTAAAGATGATCTGATGTTGAAATGTCAAAATCCAAAATAAGAGTAAGAGAGGGGAGGGGAGGGCACGGTGCACCCAGACAGCCATGCTCCACTCTGTAAGGCAGTGGTGGTGGAGGGCTTTGCCGTGAGACTGGGTGATGGCAGTGGAAAAGCTACTGGTAAAGAGTTTTCTTTTTCTTCACTTCACTCTTCCTCTCTCCCTATTAACCAAGCAGCGCTCCTGTTTTTTTCACAGCCTTTGTTCAGTAGTTCTCCCTCCCTCTGATTAGTACTCACTCAAACGACATTAGATTTGCTGGGACCTAAAAGAAGAAAAGGGGACATAAAATGATTGATTGAATGTTCTAGTTTATAGATCGTGATTTTAATACCACAGTGACTATAAAACCACAAATTCCAAATCAAGCCAATTTTAGTTGCGTAGCCATTTGTATATTAGATCTAGTTACAAAGGTTAGAAGCAGCAGACCAAAAAAAAAAACCTAGGGCAACTGTGGCAAGGGAAAACTCCCGATTATATACAGGGAGGATCCAGACTCATTCTTGGGTCAAGTCAAGGAGATTCACCAGACCTGGAGGGCTTAAGTGCCTTGTTTAAGAGAACTTCAGTCATGACCTGTTAACTCTTAGAATTCGAACCAGCAACCATCTGATCACAAGCCCAGTTCTCTAACTAACAGGCAGCAGCTGCCTAATTTGGACAATAATTAAGGAGTGATGTATTTATCGAGCGTGATTTCACATTTATGACAGAAACGGCAGTTACTGGTTACACAAGTTTGCATGTTTCTGGAGTGTGGGAGAAAACCGGAGCACCCTGAGGAAACACACACAGACACAGAGAGAATATGCAAACCTGAAAAGAAAGAACCCATTCTGTCACTAGCTGAGGTAATGCAAAGTAATCTTGCAGTAATCCCTCTTCATTGTGTTCCAGGTGAATTAGCATGAAGTAAATATTTAGACCAAAGAAGCATGTTGTATATTTACATATGATGGCATCACTAGAAGAAGCGGTACTTATAGTATTATTGGGGTGACATTTCTGCAGCAGGAGGATTACTTGTTGCATGGCAACATGGAGTACGTCATCTTTAGTTCACTGTAAGATCTTTGGCATGCTTTCCCTTTTCTGTCTGGATTATCCTTCAGCCAGAAACATGCAGAAATTGACCATTGAACTGCCCTTAAATGGAGGTGAAGTCACCGTGTGAGCGCATGTCCAGTACATTTAATCGTTTTTATTACTGTTTTCGATACTTCAGTGATTCTTACAAAATTGTTTGGATAAGTCTGAATGGCTTTGGAAGACTTGATAATTTCTCTCGTTAAAATAATGGGGAACAGGCCTCCCGGAAATGTGATAATGCAGTTTTCTGGAAAGAATTATGTCTAAGTTAACGGGGTCCGAGTGTAGTTCCAGAGAACATCCGAGTTATTTTCACGTTTTTCAGTATGCCAGAAAACTGAGCTGCAAACCTTAAACACATGACAATGGCTATTTATTTGATGCGAGTGTTTCTATTGATACGCTGGATGTAAAGGAACAAGACTGAATTGTTCCAGGACTCGAGAAGCATAAGCATCAAGACTCCCAAGTGGTGGAACGAGCTTCTGAGTCTATTTTAGTCTTTAGAACTCACCTATTTTCTTTTTAAAAATGACCAAATTTACAGTAGATTTTTATTGGTATTGTATGGTATTTTAGACTGCTGTCTAGAGTGATATTTACTACAATGGAAGCACTTCTGTAAGTCATTCTGGATAATAGTGTCTGCCAAACATCAAAAATAAAAAATATGGAGAATGGTGGCATCAGGCACTGAAGGTCGATGGTTCCATGGTGGATGATAAATATATACAATCATATAACATATGTATTGAGTACTACAAACCTAAAATATCATTGTTTGTACACTGCATCACTAATAATTGTTCAATTGTTTATTTTCTATTCTATTCTTTATTATGTTAAATTCTAGTACAAATTCTAGTAAATTCTTGTACCGTGTATACATTTGTTATCTGACAAACCCCGATTTAACAAATGTAAAATCACAAAATGGATAAAGTCTAACAAGAACATGCTGGGGACCTACCTGTTGTCTGTTGCTTTGACATGCTGCACTCAGATGTTTAAACCATAAAAGAGCGTTTATTCTGTTTCCGGCTTGGAACTTGTAAGAGTTTCCTACACACACATATACACAAAACATTGAATTCCGGCCCATAATATTGACTCTTCTTTGACATTTCTACACAGACTCGAGCTGTTAAGAGAAAACTGTTTTCTGTACAGACGTGGTGTTATCTAGATCGACATCCGATTTGGATTGTACAAATGCATCACTCGCACGCTAAGCTGTTTCAGAACCCAGTCTTTAATGCTGCGCCACCTGAGAGCAAACAATGACTGCATCGACCGTTGTTTGTACACCGGTCAGTCTTACATTAAATGGCGTTACATTTATTATGGTTATGAAATATGCATAGATATTGGGACGTGTTTGTGGGTGACAGAGAGTTGCATACTGTAAATTATAACCCACCATGCTCAGAGTCGGTTAAAAGGAAAACATCAGGATGCTCTGGGTCATCAGCCATCATGGTCATCAACCCCAACACTGACACGCACTTACAGGAAGTAGACTTGAACTAAGAGAGAGAATAGAAGAGGTGTAGGGCTAAGCTAAGACCTTTGTGTGAAAATAACACATTAACACGTACATGACATTTTTCACTGAGATTGCTAAACGGATAGAAAGAGAGAGAAATGTAGGCACATACACAGATAGAAAAATAAAAACATGTAAACATACAGAGTGGGTGAAATAAGTATTAAACATTTCAAATGAGTAAATCTATTTCTTGATACAATTGATTCCGGTTCATTGGACCCCCCGGGTAGAGGGACCAGCCTCTTATTCGGACAGATTCCTAAGGTAACTAAACAAATCCTATCATATATGTGTAATGTTATTCGCTTATTAAAATCAAAATTCTGTTGAATCGGACCAAAGGAAGTGAGAGCATCAAAAAGGAAATACATGTTTATTAGCGACATTATAAAATAAGGTGTGAAATTGTCCCTAGCAGCTGTGTTGTATATATATTCTTACTAATAATGTTATCGCAGCTAAGTATTATCTGGATATATAATCATAATCGAGATAGGCACACATGCAGACATAGCTTCTAACTCGTCCTACGCAGCATCTGGCTTTTATTAGGCCAGTAAATCACAGCTGGCCTGAAACTGAAGTCATGTACTTCATTATAATATGAGTGAAAGCACCAATTGCACAGGCTAATTACATCGTTATTAGAACGATGGTTTGTTTATATTCGCTGGTGCTGAAGTCGTTCTCTCTTTCTGCAGCACCTATTCAATTACGGCACATATAATGTTCCCCCTCAGAAGTGGACGATGTTTTAGACTCATGGTTAGAAGTGGCATGCTGGAGATGCCGTTGGAAGACACTCACATGCTTCCTCTCAGTGGCTTTTAGAGACTTGGCAGTATAATAGTAGAGCTGAGTACTACACAGAGCAACCCAGTACTTGGTCCATGCAGCCACCTAGAGAGGAAAAGACAATCGGTCATAAAAAACATGCCAATAATAAATTACAAAACATTCCCTAGACTTATCAGCAGTATTAAAATACGTAATGTGCAGTGTGCAGAGGTGAGCAGATGGGTTCGAACATGAACTTTATACAACCGCATTTCTAATCAGATTCTAATGGACCAGTTGTGAAAACATTTACCGTTAAAGTTCAGATAATAAAATGAATGGCAGGCCAGTGAAATCTTACACTAATGATTAAGACTAAATATCTACACTGGCAACTTATGTGGCACATAAAAGCAATTCTTGGCTTCCAGTGTATAAACTACAAGGAGTTTGTACACAAGTCTATTTAATGCATTTATTAAGATTTTACTGTCATGTTTCACAAACTTAAATTACACTCAAGATAGGACTGGTAATTAGTTCAAGTGTTTAATGATGATCAGTCATGGACAATTCAGTTTCCACTGTTGTCTAAGTAGGTAGGAATTTAAGCTCCTGGAAAAAATTCACACAGATGTGAGGAGAACATGCACACATCAAAAAAAGAACAGTAATTAAATTAAAAATAAGAGCGGCACAGTTAACTAGTATAAGATAGCGCTGTCACCTCACAAGAAGAAGTCCTGGGTTTGAGACCCAGGTGCTTTCTGTTCGGAGTTTGAATGTTCTCGACATGTCTGTGTTGGTTACCTCCGGGTGCTCCGGTTTGCTCAGACAGTCGAACATTTTAATTTATATTAAACATCATTATTACTATAATAATAGTGTTATTGACTATATACATACATTTTATTGGTGCAGTGCTTAACAAGCATAAATTCATTTTAGATTTCTGAATTGCAGGTTGCAGTTTATTTAAGATAAATATCATAAAAAAATGTGTGTTTTATTGTTTTACGTTTAGCTAACTCCTCAAAAAGAAATTTACCACAATAATTACTTTCCCTGGTCATTAGTTACCTTTATAATAATTCCAAACTTGGGGAGAAAAGCAACTTTCCAAAATCTGATACCCCATTCTACCCCAAAACAATTTCATATTTTATAATGGGTGACTTATTATACACCCCAAAAAACTATGAAGCAAAGTCTGTGACTATCATAAAATCTACAAGTTTCAAATTCCAGGATTCCAAGTGCAGCTGCGTCTTATCACCTGTCTGTGTTGGGTTCAGAATCCTATCAGATTATCATACGCCAAGCCAACTAAGCTCCGTGAGACTCCACCAGCACGCACATCTGCCCCCCCACCCCATCTGCTGAGATTCAAACACACACTCAGCCGCAGTACAGTGAGGAGTACACACTGGAACACTACTGACTTGGAATTTAGGAATATAAATGAATACAGATATTATGTGGCTAAGTGGGTAGCACTAGCATCGTTCGACAAGAAGGTCCTGTTATCGATTTGAGGTCGAGTTGCATGTCTGAATGAGTTTCCCACAGCCTAAGAACATGCTACCAGGTTAATTGGAGGTACTGGATTGTCTTATGCATTAACAATATGCATTCTGATGTGTAAAAATGGCAAAGCTAGTGTATAAATATGCCAAATCAAAAATGCTGCTCATGATCTGCTGCAGTGAAAGAAAAAAAGACATTCTAAGAGGGGAATGGTGGAATATTTTGTTTATTGCAAAAGTCGATAAATTCTGGTCTCATTAAAAAGAATATAATACAGGAATGGATACTGTAGGATGAGAAATCTGGAGACACAGACACCACTACTTTTAGTGGAGTTAGGTTTCCAGCTGCTCCTCTTACATAGTTTGAGTCTGAACAGAGGTTGAGAGAGTTTAGAGAAACAGACAGTGAATGATGAGTGGAGCAGAGTGAAGGGAAATAAAGAATGCCGGGCAGGACGTCTGGTTTGCTACGGCAAAGAGCCGAGTGCGAAGTGTGAAGAGAGAAGTGATAAACCAGATGCAGAGACAGAGGTGAGGAGAGAGGCGGTGTAGAAATGTCTAGGCTGAGGATTCAAACGAGGTCGAGCAAACGGTGAGACGTGAACCGAGGGTGCGGTGGGGTCAAGATAAACACGCTATGATGAATGAAAGAGATGACACATGGAGGTATGAGGCGTTCTTACTGTAGGTTTCTTGCCCTCCTTGAGAATGGTTTTTCTACGTAAGACTCCCTGAACGGTTACGGCGCCGGGGTACAGATGCACGGCCAGTTCCTCGGATTCGGCAGAGCTACAGAAACACGCACACAGAACAAAGATTCAACAAAACACAGTCAACAAGAGTTACTGACAGTTGCTGTCATCGCTATAATGAAAAAGTCGTGGCAATCAAATGCAGCAAACAAGTCTATCAGACAGGGTTAAAGGTCCTGCTCAGGGGCCCAACAGTGGTAACCTGATATCAGTTGAACACTCTACTGTACCTAATAAAAATTCGTTTGTGTCAGTGCATTTTTAAAAATGTATCTACCTCAAACTTTTTATTTTTATTTTGTAGGATCGAATTTCAAGGTAATTGTTCCCATCGGGATGTACAAGAAGCCTGGTGATGCATTCCATGATCCAGTGGAACAGACTCGTAAAATAATTGGTTGGTATGGGCACTTCTACTACTACTAAAAAACAAATATACAATAAACTTGCACTTGTCTTCATTGCAGCTTTAAGCTTCTTAAACATGAGGATGCTTGAACTTGGAAAATCTTATTCCCACTTTGAAGAAGCACCAGGGCATAAGAAAGAAAAGTGCAGACTTTATTCTTTTTCCATAAAATGTCATTGTTTATTTAGACATTAAATAGATAATTTGTAAAAAATAAATAAATAAAATAAAAAGTTTGAGGGAAACATTTAGTTTACGGATGCATTAAGTTTCAGGTCTTTGAGTTTTAAAAAAGTCCTGCAGTATTATAATACACAAAGTCACCATTACACTTATTAACTTTTTATGTAAATAGACATTAACAGTAATTAACTGCATGTGAGATTGTCGTAAACACTTCCTCTACAGCTCCTGACTTTCACTCCTAACTAAGGAGTGTCATCACCATGTGCATCGGGTGAGAGTTCTTCTTACCTGCTTAAGGATCATAAAAACATCTGGATCGGCTATTGATTACCCAGATGTCATAACTACCCTTCTACCTTCTACCCTAGGACAAGTGAAAAACTCGACAGCATCATATATCACAATGTGCCACCACTCAGCTATTTAGTAAGAAGGGAAGTGGTTTGGAACACACCAGTGCCATACAACACACAAGCTGTGCCATATAAAAAAACAATGGTTGGTTAACTTGAGATGGCTCTTCAGAATGTTTCCACTCGTATATTTTAACTGTTAACAATAAAGATGGGAGGGATGGGAGTAAAAATAATTGCTCGTGTCAAATATATTTTACATTCTGGATTTAGCTGCATCGGATTTACACCATTCCCTCACCCTTAAAGAAGATCTTCACAAGGAGGTGATGTGTAAGTAGTTGGTGCATCAATGGCAAAGTTTTTTTCGGTAATGATATTAAAAAGGTCAGAAGCTAAAAAAAAAAAGTGCATTGCAGAAGTTTCATTTGTTTCACAAATTCCTAATAAACAAAAGTTGCAGAAACTTTTTGAAGAACCGTCAAAGTGCTCCCCCCTTTAAACATTCTTTCTCAAAAGTAATTAGACATGAACGTGAGTGACCTTAAGCACACAAAAGCATAGAACGCGTAAAACACACAACCACAGAGATAGGAAAACTAGGCAGAATCCTCACCACAGAAAAGAAGTATAGAGGGGAAAAAATGATTCTGATACATCCCTGTACTAGCTGCACACGCTTTTACTTTCGTATGACTATGAGCCCTTCTTTTTTGAGAACACAAAAAGTAAGTTAAGCTTGGACTTTCGAGAAGATGTGACGACAACATTCTAAAAAGTCACATACCACAGTGATCAGTTACATTACATTGCATTTAGCCGACGCTTTTATCCAAAGCGACTTACAATGAGAAGTACAAGAACACAGGTTAGAAG
>JAOUQU010015367.1:0-18287 GCA_028566735.1 Ammoglanis amapaensis | reverse complement strand
AACCACGTTCTGACAGCCACTTTAGACACTGGTGCTTCACTTTCGGCCATACAAGAAAAGTATGCGTGCAGGGACTCACATGGGGAGATCAAATGTACAAGGTGGTCAGGGCCCCCATTGCGTCTGGCCAATTCAACGAGATGCGACCCGATTCGTGTCAGCTGGTTGCCATTATGGTTCCAGGGTCAGCAGTTTTTTCATCGCTTTGTGATTCTCAGCCAGTTGTCCACTCCGGTCATCCTAGGGATGGACTTTATGATTTGTGTGTCCATCTCATTACATGTGCCAAGTAGGGGGGTGTCCGTTGGTACCTGGGCGGATTGTGGTAGAGATATGGTGGTTGACACGCCCGTACATGGTGAAACAGTGTGTGCTCTGGAGGGTCCCGAACCTTTCTGCTCACAAGAGGATGTCAGTTCTATTGCGGTTAAGGTCGTCATTGGACCTTGAACAGAAGGGTAGGCAGCAGGATGCTAAGCCAATTAACCTCCCTCCCTACCACACTTCACCGGTGAAAAAGAAAATTATCGAGGAACAAATCCAGAAAATGCTAGAAGAGGGCATCATTGAACCGGCCTCCGGGCCATGGGCAGCGCCGGTTATCATCGTACCGAAAGCCTCAGGGGAACCTCGATTTTGCGTCGACTATAGGGGACTGAATCAGGTGACTGCAAAAGACCGATACCCACTGCCAAGAGTTGATGAGTAATTGATTTCCTAGCGCGGGAAAAATTCGTAACCACCATTGATTTAGCGAGGGGGTACTGGCAAGTCGGGGGTCGAGAAGGCGTCACGGCCAAAAACCGCCTTTGCATCTCACAGTGTCTTTACCAATTCAAAGTTCTCCCGTTCGGAAGAGCATTTTCTTACAAAGCTCCACAACTGTGGAATAAACTTCGTGCCTCTGTTAGGGATTTAGAGACTATCGCAATGTTTAAGTCTAGACTGAAAAGATTTATTTTCTCAGGCTTTTGATGTATTTTGTAAAGTTGCTTTGAGACAATGTCTACTGGAAAAAGTGCTATATAAATAAAGCTGACTTGACTTGACATTGAGAATCTTTGAAATGTGCTTTGTGAAGCACATTAATGCAACACTAGATTGAAATAAATCTTGTGACATTGCCAAACCAGTTTATAAACATTATACTACAAGTATACAACAAAATATTAGTGTGTGTGACCTTTTTGGCCAGGCAGTGACAAATGATTACAAATGATTTGGAAGAAAACTTGGAATAAAAATTCAATGATTGCGATTTCTTACTGTGCATAAACAGAACCTTACCTGAGGGCCAAAAACGTACCACTTCCACATATACCTCAAAGATCTTCTCAGGGCTATCCCTGAAACAAATAAAAGATTAAAGTTAATGTAAAAGTAATAAGTGCACACCATCAAACAAGTCAAAATATATATATATATTTTTTTTTGCACAAATGCTATGTAAATTTTACCAGTTAACCAACCACTGTTTGTCCCACAAACAATTTTAGGGACTGGCTTTTATGGTGTGGCAGATAAATACAACAAAATTATAAGACAGACATAAAAACTAGTATTTACTGGTAAAAAAAAAAAGGCCACTAACTTGAATGAATCAAACTGTGCTGCGTCATACATGGCTGTACACATGTAGCCACCTAGTGGTTGTAACATGAACTACAAGCAAACATACAACAGTAAATGTTTTGTACAGTTGCACCCAAATTCAATGTACGAATTTGACTGTTAAGTGTCTGCATTGTCCTCAAGCAAGGTTGACAGCTTTATGAGTCCTACATCTGGGTGAATGTAAGTTCAGTCAGTCCTTCACTTGAACCACAACTGTTGTTACACGTCCATCCACTCAAGGTCTGATACTCTTTACTATCCCTACTGGCCAAAGAGCTCTTGGCAACTGCGGATCAATAATGAGTACAACAGTGCCTTTAGCTAGGTAATTTTTCTCTGTCTGCCATTGCGGTCATGCTTGAAAAGTAGGCAGAAAGTGGCAGATGTACGGTTTCCAGAAATGGTCTGCCAAGACTTGAGAATGTCACCATCTTTTCTGGCTTAACAACTCAGATTTAGGATAGACAACTTGTGGAAGGGAAGTATCTGGCCGCCCCATCAACAAGTAATTGAGCGTGACAGGGTCTGGGTCAGCAAGGTCAGAGGAGACTTAACCCAGAACAGAAGAGTAGAGTTGAGTATGCCCTCTAATTTGATAAGAACAGTCATTATTTCATCTAGAGCTGGGCGATATTGGGGGGAAAAAATCTAGATTTTTTTTCACATTTATCGGCGATTACGACTTTGATTTTATTAGTTCTTGCAAAACAACGAAAAAATTGTTTAATTCTTTTTATTTAAAATGAAAATGTAAATGTACCAAAATAGTACAACAGCACCATCAAGAGCTTTTAAACTTATTTCTTTTATATTTATTTTCAAGGGATTCAAACATATTAGAAACCAATATAAAAAAAAAGAAAAGATATTTTTAAACAACAGCAAGAATCTCCCATCAATCTAAAAATAAAAAAACTATGTACATCACGGACACATAAAAACATAACACAAAATCTGGTAAATGTCGTAAATGCTGGAACAGATTTGTTGTGCTGCTACTTTTGGTGGCAACCGACTTTCGACACAGTCTACACCAGGGGTCACCAACCTTTTTGAAACTACTTTTGGGGTACCAACTAATGCGAAGGGCTCCCAGTTTGATTTATAACCTTTAATTACATGTTACTTTTAATAATTATGGCGGCACCGTGGCTAAGTGGTTCAGCACTGTCACCTCACAGCAAGAAGTCCTGAGCTCTGGTTTCCTCCCACAGCCCAAAAACATGCACTAGGTTGATCGGAAATGTGTAAAATTGTCCTGTAGCGATAAGGGGTTGGAGAAAGACCTGGCAACCTACTCCGTAAAAACAATTGCTGAGTATCTCTGGGGATCGGTAGCGGTCCACAGAGGGACCCGAGAGTCGGAAACGACGAACGGGTCAAATACAGAAATTAATAATTATATTTTGTAACGTCCGTGAGCCGCGCGAAAAGGACGAGATGGATGGAAACAAAAGTCCTGTTTTATTCACACCTTCGGATAACTCGCGGTTATATTTCCGCTATCATTTTCCGGAACATCGGAGCACACGCACACATGCGCACAGACGCGCTCGCACACACACACACACACCGGTTCACTCACAAAAACCAATGCAAGTGTGATCGAAAAAAGAATAGCGACAAAAATCCGCAATTCGAATTAACTGAATTAATCGTGAAAATCGCCCAGCACTAATATACACTGTAAATCACATTAATAAGCGTAAGCATGCAAACTCAATGCTATCGATGTTTTACTGTCTTTTTTTTAGATGAGGAAAACTGAAGATTCAAATCATGACACCATGTTGGAGGAAATCTGTGTGCTTGCTCTTTTACAGGAACTTTAATCGCAAGGTGGCTTATTAAAAGTTTGAGCAATGTTGTTCAGTGTCTTGTTTTTTTTTTGGTAGTAATTTTGTCACATGAATATTGATCGAATGACTGCCAAGTTGCAGCATGGGGGCAGTATGGGACCAAGATTGGAAGCTTTGTTAGCAAGTCCAACCATGCCAGCATAAAGTCGCTGTATTGATTTTGTTACTATTGTCCAGTTTGTAGTGAGGATGCTGCCTGTTAACAGGTATCTCGATAACTTACGATTCATCCCAGTCCTCATTACTGTCGGAGTTCACATGCTTGTGTGGATTTACTCTCGACTTGGGCTCACATAGCTAGAAGTGATGATTACTTTGGTTTGTGTTATATGTATGCAGTTGTGTTCCATCTGACATCACAAATGGATTAAATTTCACAATATCTGTATTAAAAGATAACGTTTTTGATAATTAAGACAATTAAGGATATTTTTTCATTTAGTAAAAAAACCTTTGACTTTTGAAGTGCTTTGACTAAAGTTCCTAAAAATTTAGTTATAAAAGTCAATATAAATAAATGAAATTTGCTTATTTAAGTACTGCAACTTGGTTTGTGTACAGATTTGACCATTTATGCTGGCTTTCATGCCTTTTGCTGACTCTATGAAATGTCTGACAACACCATAATCTGGCAACCCTGCTTTACTACACCAGTTTCCTAAATGCATGTTTAAAACTAAATTACAATTTAACTACATTAAAAATTCATTACAGTTCTTGGTTTAAAACATAAGAAAGTACACGTTAAAGATTATGGACATTTATAGAATGACTCCATTAATATTTACTGCTGTCATTAAATTACACCCATGTGTTAAACGTGAAGTTCAAATTAAAGTAAATGAACAAATTACCAATAGTTAAATAACATAAAAATAAATAACTTACCTTGTCCCATATCCATGCGCAATAAAATCACTGTATGAGTTACTGCTACATACACACAAGGAAGAATATCACAAGTTCAAATAATTATACAGTACATTAAATTGTTTTGGGGGTTTTTTTTAGCTCAGAAGAATATAGTTTACTTTATTAAACTCGGGCATATGGAAATGCACGTGGGTCCCTATGATCACTATGTGGAAGCTGTCATGTATTTTCTGTGGCCAGTGTGCGTACTAGTGATTAGACAAACTGCTTCCCCTTCCAGTGTGTCTCGTGTAAATTGTTATGCTGAGATGGACTGCAACACACAAACACCCATCCAGTCCCACAACCCACCAAACCCTAATGAGCTAGAAGCTTTTGCACAGGAAGGATGGTTGAAGATTTCACTAGTGAGGTGTCAGAAGCTTGTTCACACTTATTAAATTCATGTAATGGGGGTTATCAAAACAAGATAATGCTGCAGTACAGATATTTACATTGATATTTGTAAACAGAGTAAGATCACGCCTTGTGTAGCACTGTTGCCTCACAGCAAGAAGGCAAGACGGTGTTCGAGCCCCAGATGGGGTAGTCCAGGTTCGATCGGTGTGAAGTTGGCATGATTTTGTGTCTTCATGGGTTTGGTCTGGGTGCTCCTGTGTCCTCCTACAGTCCAAAACATCCAAATAAGTGAGTTGAATGACAACACAAAATAATCCATGACTGTTTGATTTAACATGTGCTATTACGCACAATACGCCACATGTGTAGGGTGTCAGACACCTGGGGCACCAAAAATCATCATACTAACAGTAATCATAATGATTAACTTATAGACTTTTTTCTTTAAAGTAGAAAACAACAAAATATATCAAGAAAATTGATCAGGAGAACCCTGTTCGATTCTCTGTAGGTGCCAGTCAGCAAAAACATTTATAACCATGGCCTGGTGGTTAGAGAACTGGTTTGTGATCGGAACATTGTCGGTTTGATTCTGAGAGTCAGGTCGTCGTACCTGTACCCACTGTGCCTGTCATGTGTGCTCACTGCTGCCTTCTAGTGTGTATAAATGTGTGGTTCAGTGTGTAGATTAAGTTAAATGCTGAGAAGTGATTCTGGTGTGTGTAGAAATATTCAAAATAAAAAAATATTAAAATACAGCTTTGGAAAAAAGAGACCACGTTTGAATTGTTTAGGGACAGTGTTGCCTAGTGGGTAGAGTGTTGGACTGGGAACCCAAAGGTTTGGGGTTCAAATCCAGGCTCTGCTACACTCCGCTACACTGCTGGGTCCTTGAGCAAGACCCTTAACCCTGTCTGCTCCAGGGGCGCTGTACGTTGTACGCTGACCCTGTGCTCTGACCCCAACTTCCAGACAAGTTGGCATATGCGAAGAGAAACATTTCATTGTACTGAACATCTGTATATGTGTAATGACAAATAAAATTGAATTTGAAATTATTTTTAAACAAGGTTGTTTGATCAAAATGAGTGTTTTAAAAATTATTAAAATAGAATAAATGAACACTGTTCATTTTGGCTCATACCCAGATATTGTAATTATTTCCAGTGCAGTATGTAGTTTTTTTTTGTTCCTTTTTTAAATCACAGGTAAAAGAAAACCATTTTTAATGCATTGTACAAATTGGACCCCGACATTTCTGGAAATATAAAGGTTTGGTAATTAACAGATGAGTCAAATCTGTTGTGTTTGAGCAGGTAGGGACAGAATGTCTATTTCACGGGTCAGGATTCGTGCTAGCCCTTGGTAAGCTTAGAAAATGATGTAGCTCGGATCCTTATCATTATGCTCTCCACAAGCATTTCATATCAGAGCTGACTCCACTTCCCCCCCACCCTCGCACCTCACCCCCGCACCACCTCCACACACATACCATCGTTTTTGCTTTTATTCATTGACCACCTTTATTCCTCAGCTTTAATATCATCTGTCACACCCCTCCCTTCCATTGCCTCCTTCATTCCATCCCCTCTCAATCACTGGTCAAGGTTAAGGAGGGAGCAGGTTAAAAATAGTGCAATAAAGCGAAGAGGCAGACGCTGCTCCCACGGAATACTGATCAGGCCTCGAGCCCATGGGCTTGGCACTCAAAATGTAGAGAGCGCTGGATGAAGCGAGAATAGAGGCAGGAGGAACTTAAAGGATTTGGCCTTGAGGACAGGGTTTGATCTGCTGCAGCGCTACACACAGACTACTGCTTTACCTTAGATGTAGACGAATCAGACTTCCTCCAAAAAAAAACTAAATAGCCTTGCCAAAAGTACTTTCAATCAGCTAACGTATTCCTTTAGTGGGAATAATTGCTTTACCCTGATCTGAATAGTAGTCGATCCAGTTCTGTTTGACAATACAAAGTAGAACTATGATCTGGACACATGGGTGGTGAAGGTTATGGGTTCGATCTCCAGGTGGGAGAGTCTGTATCTTCTCTTTGTGCAGTTTGCATGTCGTCTGTGTGGGTTTACTCCGGGTTCTCCGGTTTACTTCCTGCACCTGCAATTAAGGTTAACTGGAAATACAAAATGATCCATGACTGTATGTGCTGAATTAAATCAGTGCATCGTAGTGCTGCTCCCAAGCCCAGATAAATAGTGTCAGGAAAGGCATGCGGATCACAATGCTCTCTTGCAACCCTTAACGGGAGTAGCACAACTACCTTCTTCAAACACAGACAAAAACATTTTCATTTTTGTTAGCAATAAATGTGATTACAAATTTTTAATAACAACATGGCGGCTTGGTGAATAGCTGGTTTCTGGTTTCTCCGGGATGACCATGGCTACACCAACAAACCCTAGAACCCTGGACTTTAATACAGGTAGTTATTACATTACTGGGGTCATAGATTGCTTTATAAATGTCCTGACCTGGCAGGACCTCATTTTGACTTTTATTACAACGTTTAACGTTGTTGGTGAAGTTAATAATCCTCTGCTAGGTAGCCCACATCAGCAAGACCCAGCAAGACTTCGTCAGACTACAAGATGCTGATGCATGATACAACACCCATGAGAATTTCTCTCTACTGCCTTCAAATCCAGCTCTTGAGTACCTTACAGCCATCTAGTAGATGCATGACCCTGTACAGTGGTCTGGGGCTTGTGGGCAGCGGTTTGGTGGAGGAATCTCAACCATAAATCTCAGGGTGAACAGGTCTTGTGCTAACGTAAAGCAAGTTTTTTCATACACAGTGACAATTCACATCAGAAAAAAAGCATTAAACATTTAAAACTTAAAACATTCACAAGATCACAATTTAGATTTGTTTAATACGATCTTTGTAATTTGTTTAAGATTCACCTCAACTATTATTCATCTGATTCCTGCATGTTTACGCAGTCTGTGCTTCCTCATTATGGATGCCGCTATCCATCCTTCTGGAGTATGCAAACACTGGCATAGTGCACCTCTCTAGTGCTGAAACTCGACAAATATTGATTTAGTGTATGTTGGAGCCACTCAGTTTGATAACGCCAAACCCCCCTCTCTTTCTTTGCCTTCGTCTGATTAAATACATGATAAATGCACCTCCTGTAGGAAGTCTTGCATGACCACCGGCATCATTTTTCACACTAAAAGCTGAGCGCATGATGGAGATTTTGCGATGCCGTGCATTAGGTACATACGCGCTCGTGCCATGCATTTGTTGCTCGCCGTCTCTATGATCCGGCAGATGCTAATTATATATGGTCAGCATCCTGCGTATGTCATAAAACACTATTTATGCTATGTGCATCCTTCATGCCTTTACTACACACAAGAAGGAAAGTTGAGTGATAAAAACCACCAAGCAGGATGAAGAGACTAAGTAAAGCTTTCATTGATGCTACTTGCAGAAACGAAGGATGAAGAAGACTGGGGGATGGGGTGGGTTCCCATGGAAACTGAGCAGTCAGCACATCTGTATGGTTCTCCGCTGTAGTCCGCCGCCGCTGGCATCCCAAAGCGTCACAGTCAACACACGCATACGATACCCACACATACATGAAAAAAGATGCTGCCAGCACAACGCAAACATACATGCACACCAGCACACACGTCAACACACTGACTCACAATACATTCTTGTATTCACCACTATACAAACTATTGGACTATATACAAAGAAATTTATATGTGTGTATATGGAAGTTGGATGTTGTATAACCGTACATATTAGCCATGGTACACAAAACACAATATGTGTATATATATTATGTGTACACACTATGATATATATGTGTTATTGAGCCATGGGGGTTCTTGCTGGCCTCACCCTACAACATCCACTGAACCTGCCCCATGTAATTTATAACCAACCATCCCAACATTTTCAAACTCTCAGTTAATCATAACAGGTTTTAAAAAAATATTTGCATCCAATCTAATCATTTATGTTTCAAAGATTTTAAACTTAAAATGATTCATTGAAGAACCAATCACTAAATCAAAAAATGGATATATAAATATGAATAGGGTTCTTTTTGGTGCTCTGGTTTCATCCTATAGTCTTAAAAATTTGCAATTAGGTTTACTGGAGAAATATTGTCTTATAATTGGGCCAGCTTTTAAAATAAACAATGACTTTAGTCATTAAGTGTGGGAGGAAAACGGAGTATCTGAAGGAAACCTACACGGGCTTTTTGAAGAACATGCAAACTCCACAACAAAAGCCCCAGATCTCCTTTCATGGGAATCAAACCCAGGACTTCTTGCCGTGAAGTGACAGTGCTAACAACTAAGACACCTTAAAGCACAACATTAAAACTTTAAGACTGGTGTTCATATACTTGGAGTACTGGTATATGGAGAGTGCATACAGTATGTAACCTGTGTATAAAGATGGATTTAAAACCTGAAGAATAATAATTAAAGGCATTGTTTGTATCACTTCAGTATATTGAGAGTTGTATACATGTACAGTGTGTAACCTGTCTTTGCTTAGTACTTAGCCACTTTGCTGCATCTCTTCAGACGTGTGTGTTAGAGCTAATCATTGATAAAGCTCCTGCAGAGACGATTAGATAATTAGGTCTGGAATGTTAGATGGATATAGTGGTTACTGGATGTGAGAAAAGGAAGTAACGTAAACCCCATCGGCTCTGAACCACACACGATGTTACAGTCAGAATATCTGAAATAAATCCATTCCCTAAACACTTCAGTTGGTTGATTTATAGACGGTGGAGTGGACGAAAGACGGCATGACAAATGTTTGGAGGAATGCAAACACAATCGTTTTTTAAAGCTGTTTTGACAGTTTAGCAAACGATTGCCAGAAATAGCTGAGAATTTAAAGGTAAACATCATGAAACCAATCTCTCTCTCTCTCTCTCTCTCTCTCTCTCTCTTCGTCTTTGTCTCTCATCCTCTCTGGCTCTTGCACACGCTCATGTACAGGCCTTATTAGAATTCGGGAGAGTGAGTCGCTGCTGCAAATTGAAAACATATTGATTCTTCCTCAGTTCCCATAGCACGTGTGCAAGACAGAGAGACAGGGACAGTGAGACCTACAGAGGGACAGAGAGACATGAAGGACAGAACAGGGTCAAAGAAAGCACAGGGCTGAGGTCCAAATACAGTATGATGGACATGCTTGGAATCCATTAGCATAAATAGAATGACATAGAGAATATGTTACAAATGGTCTAATTCACTGGACTGTCGATTCTTGCACAGTGACCAAACTGCAAAAATGTCCTGGGTTCAGTTCTCATGTTGAGTGGACTAAATATTATATATGTGTAATATATATAATATATGTGTGGAATCTTTGTGTCTGCACGGGTTTCTTCCCACAGTCCAAAGCAGTACCCGGACCTTTGGAATGTATTCACATCATCTCACTTTTTCCACATGTTATTCTACAGTCATATTCCATAACGGATTACATTCCATTCTCGCTTCAGAGTTCTTCCCAGAGTTCTTCACATTTGTTATTGTTAGTCTTTGGTAATTAATGAGTAATTACAGCTATAGCTTTTTTGAAGTAAGATGCGTCAAGTTTGGCACACCAGCATCTCCCATTCTTCTTTGCAGAACCTCCCGAGCTCAAACGAGTTGGATAGGGAATGTCAGTGTACAGTCATTTTCATATTTCTCCAGAGATGTTCGTAAATATCAGAAAACATATATATATATAGAAAACAGCTTAATTATAACAAACAAATACAAAACAACCCAAACAAACCGGAAACCAGCAAGTAATGCAGAACACTTGAATTATTATCGGTCACAATCCCAAGCTGTTCATCATGGCTGAGCAGTTGATTCCAAATCTATGATTACCATGTACAATTCCAACTGTTACTAAGAACGATGTGAAGGGCGGCACAATTGCAAATTGTTTCTTGATTTCTACAACTCAAGAAACAAATCTGGACTAATACTTAACATTTTGCCCGTTTCTGGCCTCGCCTCCCACACCAGTATATACATACAGACCGCTGCTTGTTCTCAAAGTTGATATCAGAAAGGTAAAAATTAGACAAGGATTAAAATTTGATCAAGCGTGACAATAGTAAAATTGTGATGCCTAGACAACCGTGTCACAGCATCTTCAAAACTGCAGCTATTGTGTATGTTGATGATAATGATGTTCGTAAAATAAATTGTTAGGGGTCGCCATAGTGGATCATAAGAGTTCTGGATATTTTTGGTCCAAACAGGACGATTTCCCATTACCTCTAGCAGGAACCAGATCTGGACTTGAAGGCTATGTAGGTAAACAGGTTTCCACCAGAAAAACAATTATTATTAATAGTAGTAATGGTAGTACTGTTATTATTATTATAGTGCATATGACTTAAATATTATAATATTGTGAACACTTTAGTAGGAGGAGGACTTCTCTGATGCTGGCATGTGCTGGGTTCTTTAGTTCAAGTAAAAGAAGATGTTAATGTGACTGCACACAATGACATTTTAAAGAACGGTGTGCTTCCATCTATGGCGGCATTGGTTAGAAAATATAAATGCCTTTTAATTTCACAGCATAAGAAAACCCTCATGCATAAAGTTCAATATAGTAATGGTCTCTGCTTTTTGTATAAAAAACTTGACTCATCTGCAGAGAGCTATAAATTCAAAACCTATTTAACATTTTATATACGATATGAGCCTAGTCTCACTGCCTCACAGCAGCGCCTGAAGTCAGCAAGGCTTCTGTGGCTGAACGAAAGTGAATCCTAGCGTTCATGTTTCAAAATTATTAGTAAAAAATGTCTTGTTCTTAAAGGTGGAGGCTGTTGTCATGGCAGAGTGAACTGAAGGCTGAAACAGTCATCAAAATAGGCTGAGAACGGCCCTGAATAACGTCTACGGAAGGTACAAATGTATGTTTTGGGACACAATGTTAAGAGATATTTAACTCAAAGCCGCATATGAGTCAGACTTTATTAAGTTAGTCTGTTCATAAACATCTAATCCTGCATTACAGACCTGCAAAACATCTCAAAATAAGTTGGGGCTGTCTGGCATTTATCACTCTTTATTGTTGCATTTTACTTCCATCACACCTTTAAGAAGTTTGCTACCAAGTGATTTTATTTTATTCCATTTTTATTTTGTCCTATTTTACTGCAAACACTATTGGTGACAGGTCAGAATTGCACAGAACCAATATTAATAGGGTGGTACCTCATACCTCGACCGCTTTGTAACTCGACATACTCGTACTTCGACGTAAAATTTGGAGACATTTTTGCCTCTCAACTCGACATAAATTTCGTACTTCAACCCAAGCTGCGCCGACCCATTCCGATCTGCGTCGACCTTCGCGCAGCCAGTGTTTGTATTTCCTCCACTCGGCGCTAGTTGGAGTTAGTTGCGCGCGTCGTGTCCGACAAGTTGAACTAGTTTGTGAAAATTTGCTGCACTTTTATGCACCTTGCAGTACCAACAGGAATGTGTTGAAATTTTTTTTATTTTTACAATGAATATTCTATGAAAATCCTAAATTGAGTAAGTAACAGGTAGAGATAGCATACTGTATTCTGTACGTTAGTGTATGAAAAAACAGATACAGTATATAAATTTAACTTACAAATTAGATTACTATATTAGAGCTGTAGTGTATTGAAAAAAATACAACAAATTTCGGAGGTAAATAGGGGAATATAAGGAGAAAATGGGTGGTCGGTCCGTTTCCCATTATTTCTTATGGGGAAATTCGTTTCGAACTTCTACCACTTCGCATTTCGACGCGAGTTTCGGAACGGATTAACGTCGAGGTATGAGGTACCACTGTATAGGTAAATGCATGTAAAAAACATTATTTCTAAACGGCTAAATATAAGTATCAAGACTGATTCATGTCAGGGATTATGATCAACATTCTGCATTGAAGTTCTTATGGATTCAAATAATCCTTCAGTTGTCTTTAAATCATAGACCTCATCACTTCATAATTGGGCAGTACTATCGTCTAACATCGTCTTCCATATGCACGTATCTTAGTTTGAAATAATGCATCCCTAAATGTCATCCTCAACCATCAGACATGCTAAGCAGAAGGATATGACGATTATTTTCAGAGCCTGGCGAATACTTGGGTTTAGTGGGTCTCCAGGGAACAAAAATCATGCAGGAGAACAGAAATTGGCTGAGAAGATTTATTCATTAACCTGTCAGGAGGTCCAAAATGTATACCTGCACCTCTGATACGTGCTCATTGATGTGATTTGAGGAACCATGTAGCGGTATCCCTGCAATGCAGTTTGCCTACAAACACACCTGGTTCTGCTAATCAGTTAATTACAAAATCCTTCATGTGCTGAATCAGCTGTGAGCAGGTGCCACATTCAAATATGAGATTACAAAACAAATGTCGTTTATTTTACTGTCATCTTTTATTTTTTAATTTACATTTTTTGAAAGCGAATATATTAACAGAACATGTGAGCAATATACAGATGTAAAAATTCTAGATTGGTCAGTCTGGACAGCTGGACAGCTTAGTGTTTCTTACCTTTCAATTACTTCTGTTCGATTTGAACTGTTTATTAAAACTTTCTTTCTTTACTAAATTCGATAGATGATTGATAAGCAATTCAGCGCTTGGGTGGTGTAACATGAGTATGAATCTCAGCTCTATTACCACACACCTTGTGTATATGAATCTCCTCGTCCGCTAGTATTGATGCTCCTGCTAACATAATTATGACCCCTGCTGATAGCAACTGCATAGAGACAGGGAATAATAGGGATTAGTGTTTTAAATCTGCACGGCATGGTGGCTTGTTGGGTAGCACTGATGTGGGATGGGACAAACACACACAAGACAAGTTTGGTGTCTCCAATTAACCTGAATCCTTGACTTAGGACTATGGGACGAAACCCGGAGCACCCAAAAGAAACATGGGGAGAACATGCAAACTCCTAGCTCTGATGTACCAGCTTGTGTTTTACTGTTGCACCACCTGAGCAAGTCTTCTTGGAACATTTAAGATAGTAACAACAATATTGCATGTCGAACAATCTCATGGTCAGGTGTCCACTGTCTGTTTCAGTCTGTTGTCACTACAAATCAAGAAAAAGCGAATCAAGCTTAATATAAGTGGAAATGAAAAAAAATGTCATTTCTCTACCCAACCGACTTGGTTCTAAACGTACACGTCCATCTGGTCCTTAAATTTACCGATTACGCAGCTTCACCCACAGACCCACATTATTAACCCTGTTCTCCTCTGTCTCAGTCATTTCCAGTCATCAGTTCTCCACCCTCCTTATCCTCTCAGAGAATCATCACTCCCACATGCATCTAATAACCCCCCTCCCCCCTGGAAAAAAAATAGATTTATTTTTAAAGTGTCCTTGGAACAAAAGCAAAAAAGTTCAGCAGAAAAATGAAGAGAGACACAAATAGTATAGAGAAGAAAGTGATAGAATCTCTTGGGCACTGGTTAAACAAAAGAAAGTGGGTGTAGATGCCAGGAGTTTGTTCATTTATTCATTCTTCATCCTTTTGGGGGTTGAAATGGGTCCAACGCCACATGGAGCATGGAGATGGATTTTACTCTTGTCAGGCTACCAATGCATTGTAGGGGTAGCACGTCCACCAACCCACTCACCCACTCACAAAACAGACAATATTAGACTCTACCCAGAGTCTCATAAAATTGGACTGGCATCAAGAGGAAACTGCAGTGAGATCTGAGCCAGAATAAGACTTAAGACAATAATAATAAATGACTTGATTAATATTGCATTTTTCATTTTATCCCACAGTGAACAGAAACGAAGTAAATAGTCCGGCATTCTTTTAATCCCGACATGCCTCCTGATTTTTTATATTTATCTTTCTCCCCATTTCTGTTGTGTTGCCATCATTGCTTCTCACTTGCAACTTGCATTTACTCATTTCTCCTATTAATCTTCTGTATTGCTACTCATCCTCTCCATCCCTGCGCCCTGTTCCCGTTTCCTTTCTCCTGGTTGACATTGCTGGCGGCAAATGGTACAGAAGTCCCCCTCGAACTAGGCCAGTCAGCAGCAGGTGCCTCATTCATGCTCAGCAGCCCCAACCTACACCGTACGATTAAAACAATATGGCTAAAAAAATGTTTGGGCCTGGATGGACTGAAAACAAATTGTACTCTAAGTATATTTTAAATGACATACTTTAAACTTTTCGTTCACGTACAATATTTTAGTACTCCTTCCATCGCTGTTAATGCCACCCATACATGGAGAATAACAGGTCATAAGTGTTACAGCCGAGTAAGATAGCTTCCAAATGAAGCCAGTTTTTTGAAAAGTACATCATTGTTGCCAGTGTGCCACAAAGAGACTGGTATTTGCCAGCAGTTCGTTTGCTGGTTCGGTCCCAAAACTGCTGTAAGCTGTCTAATAGTGTTTGGGAAGTGTGTGATTGTAGTGTTGGACAGCAGCATGGACAAACACGCCAGTCAGCCACGACCCTGTGTCTGTGCCAACCCCTTTGATTAGAGCTCTGCTGCTCTAGTGCACACACAGAGCAATTGGTGCCATCCTACCACCTAAAATAGATTAAAGCAAAAAAACTCTCTTCTGCTTCTATTGTATTTTTGTCCGCAATTATTCTGTTTTTGTTCCTAGCCTAGGTCTTGCACAATCAAGTATTATACACTCCTAAGCTTCGCAAAAGTGTTGGTAAGTTTGTGAAAATAAAAACGTTGAGCTAGCACACAAGAGCTGAAATCTTTTTTGAGGGGTTGTGAAATGGAATCACACACTGATTGGTAACACCAGCACAGAGACGGGGGATAATGGAGTTTAGTGTGTGAAGCCTCATGCTTGTGAAAAAGAAGTCCACATCACTAAGTACATTTTTAAGTCACTGCCAACTGTTGTCGAGATTGGATTTCAGCAGTAACAGAAAGTAGCCAAATATGATCAGATAAATGAAAACAACTATATTGAAAGATGGTTGCACAGTGGCTTAGTGGTTAGCACTGTCGCCTCACAGCAAGAAGTTCTGGGTTCTATTCCTGGGAATCCTTTTTCTGTGTGAAGTTTGCATGTTCTCTTTGTGGCTGCATGGGTTAAGCAGCGATTAAACTAGATAATGGATGGATGGAAAGAACAATTAAAAAATGAGCAAAACATAATTTTTGTTTGAAATTTTTATTAAATAAAACTGAATTATAATTGTCATGTGCCTTTTAATTAGAATATACACAAACAAAATATTAAAGTAGATTTATGCATTTTAATCAATTATTGTTGCACGTAGTTTAAGAATAATTCAATAATTAAATTCTTTTATTTTAATATATTTATCCTAATTTGGCTTCTCCTCTCAGGGGTCGGGACAGCAGTTGATCTGCATCATTTATTTGGATTCTTTTGTCGAGTGCTTTTATTTTTCCACAATTTATACGATTCACTGGTTTATGTATCCTAGTTATTAGATACCACTGTTTACCTAGACAATTCAGTGTCTCCAATTAACCTGACTGCATGTTTTCAGACTGTGTGAGGAAACCAGATCTCCCAGAGGAAAATCCATGCACATATTAGAACATATGCAAGTTTACGCAGAGAGGAACGTACCCAAAATGCTTTTACTAAATAACAAACTAGCAGCTTTAGTAAGTAGCAGCTTTCTTGCTTTAAGATGACAATGCCAGTTAACCAGTATGCCACCCTTGGAATGGTGGGTGGGATGGCTTGTATTCATCTTGGTAACGAGCTCCTCCCAATTTTGTAATTAGTATAATGTCTCCACCTATACTGAGGCTTTGGAGTGATTTGTAAACTTTATATTGTATTTATGTGCTCGGAAAGAGAGTGTGGACCAGCGTGCTTAAAGCATCCCCACAGAAGCACAAAAAGACCTTTCAAACAATAACAGTTCCAGGAAGATGTCCGACCTTCGCTTGTTATTTGGAACTCCATGTTTGAGCTGCACCAGCTATATCAATAAATAAACTAACTTAAAGGTCATGTTTTGACTGCAGGTTTAAATTTACATTCTGAATTCAACCTTCACTCCTCCATCTTCATGTAAATTCTTTATTTAAAATGATTGCACTGCACTAAGTAGGGAACCATGTGTCATTTTAGGCACGTCCTTGCGTTCAGGTGTGAGAGATGTAACTTCACACATCACAGCACCTGTCCATTATTGATCCCAGTGAAGTAAATCGCGTCTCCATATGCTTCCATTCAGATAAGCTTCAAGGTCTCCACCGTGTGACTTGCATCACAGATACAGTTGTACGTTTCCTCAAAACCAGCGGAATGAAAGAAATGACGTATTTGTGGTTAGTGTGTTATTAAATTTGGCAAGGAAGACGGGTGAGGCCAGGCATAATGGAGCCCATATGGCTGATAAGCTCTTGAGCGGCCTGAGTCGCAACACTGCATCATAACACACGGCATAATGCATCATATTCAATTCATACATCTTTGTTATCTAACCTTTCCTCTTTTCACTCTTCCGTCGTTCTCCCTCTTCTTTTTTTTCTGTCACCCCTCCACCCACACCCCTTTTTTGCTTCTCTGCACCAGGAGGCGGTGTATCTGTGGACGGTATCGCTGACTGCTTGAGTGTTTCGTTTGCAGTGCTGAATGTTAAACGTGTTCTCTGCCTCTGTACCGCAGACGGAGGACATTTCTGAGCTAAAAGCTTCGGGGCGTCTGAGCCTTTGTTCATACAAATCTCACTTTTTATACTCTCTCTGAGAGTTATCTTTACTCATTTACAATCAAAAAATGTTTATTCTCTACACTCAATCACTTTTTTCTTTTCCTTCCAAACATATACATGCTCTCTGTAACAAACTGTCGACCTATTCAGGTCTTTAATGTATTCACCCACTATGTGTCCCACCGTGACCTTAAACTAAGCACTGGTAAAAATAGATAATTGATGTATCGAAATCACATATGAAAAGTACTATGCAAAAAGGCATTGCTTTTTACTTTTAATTATGATAGTGCCACTGTCAATGCAACAAAGAAACATCAAAAACATAAAAAGTTTAAATTTTTCTTTTTTTAGTCTTATATGAAATAAATGGTCAGCCAAATTCATCATCAAAATAATTATGAAATTGTTGAATGACTATATAAATTGACAAGTTACAACTCTTTGTTTAAGCTTAGCCTTCTGGCACCCTGCTGAATTTCCCTGTTTTGGGTTTTCCCTGAAATGGCACGACCTGGGCTTTTCAAATAAGAAGTAAAACATAACCACCTCTTTGGTGGCAAAAATATAAATCTGACAGACTCAGCATTGAGTCCAACAGAGCAGCACTAAGAAAATTCTTTAAACTCTAGGTGAAAAAAAGCCATTAACCTGTGTTTCTAAAATGTTTCTAAATGATGTATGATGATGATTTTTACCCTCCAGTCGAAATCGACCCTGGGTCACTCTGTGGAGCGTTACCGATCCCAGAGTATTTCGGCAAGTTCATTTTACAGGGTAGGTTGCCAGGTCTTTCCCCAACCCTGTATCTC
>JAOUQU010015155.1:0-18292 GCA_028566735.1 Ammoglanis amapaensis | reverse complement strand
CACACACACACACACACACACACACACACACACACACACACACACACACACACACACACACACACACAGACACACATACAGTGTTTTGCTGCTCTGACCAGACAACTTGCACTTTTGTGTATTTATTGGAACTTTTGCATCTCTCATGATAACTATTGTATCCATAAACATAATAATTTGTTGAGGAATTATGGACCTTGCTCAGGGGCCCAACAACAAACAACCTTTGGATAACTAGGCTAGTCAGCTCAGCCTTAACTGTTACTCTAACTACATATGTCTAAGACATTGGTAACGTGCGTTTAGAAACATGTTTGCGTAAGTTAGGACAAATGTGGTGTTGTTTAGTACGACCAGCATTGTTATATCTTTGCAATCGAACCCCTTTTCCAATCGATCTTGTTGGGCTGAACAACAACAAATGTATTTCAGGTCACCTCAACAACTAGAGTATCAGATCCTCATGCAGAAACTGGAGAGCGGAGTTTAAAAGCAGCAGGTCATTCGCTGAAAGTGCAAATTGTAGAAAGTAATTAGAGTCTGTTCTGTGTTTGTAAATTGTGTCTGAGGCACTTAGTGTAATTTGTTTGTGTTTATCTGGTTAATGTTTGTTTTCTTTTGTTCCAATAGTGAGTTTCTACACAATCGAGGCAGCCAGACCCAACATTGTTGGACCAATTTGGTTGGTTTGTGTGTGTACCTGTATATATGTGTGTACATACTGCATGTTTACAGTTTTATATTTATCATACATTACTTGAAATGCGTGAAGGGTGTGAGAGGTTTTAAAGAGAACAGATACCTCTTTTTAAACAAGTTAGAATAGATTTATGGGTTCTACAAAACATGTCCATGATCTTTGCACAAAATAACGCTCACATAAGTAAATCTTACTTGTTTAGTTCTCGTCAGTTTCAGTCGGGAGATACATTGTCCCATGTAATCACAAAGGTGTTCATATTTGTCCCTCTCTCTGCACGTATTCTCACCTTGACCAAAAGTCTGTCCAAACAAGCCACTTTTTTATGAGTCCATGATCCTGGCTATATCTTTTAATTGGATTAGAATCTGGATGATCTAAACTGTGAAACCCAGTTTTTCAAACTGTAAAACCCAGTTTTGAAACTGTGTTTCACCTGTCTTATATAGCAAAACTAAGCTTTTATACTTTATACTTTTTTAAGGTTTGAAAAATTAAATGCTTCAATGCTATGTGTAAAGATTTGCAAATAAGACAAGAAAGATCTAGATATTTAGTTATTTCTATAATCTTGTGTGTACAGAAAATGAAAGCATGTTAGAAATGTGTTAAATTTTGTGCAAAAAACAACATGAATTGTATTAATAATGTATTAATAATAATTAAATATTAAGACTAACTGCTTACTATGTAGAGAATTTTAAAAATGTGACTACACATTTAATAAAAAGATGTTAGCAGTAATAACCTATAACAAATTCAAATTGTATTTGTCATTACACATATACAAATGTACAGTACAACGAAATGTTTATCTTCGCATATCCCAACTTCTCTGGAAGTTGGGAAGTTGGAAGTTGGAAGTCAGAGCGCAGGGTCAGCCGCAGTACAGCGCCACTGGAGCAGACAGGGTTAAGGGTCTTGCTCAAGGACCCAACAGTGGCTGTGTAGTGGCCTGGATTTGAACCCCCAATCTTCGGGTTCACAGCCCAACGCTTTACCCACTAGGCTACACTGTCCTGTGCCTGAACAAGTCAGAAAACAGGTGTTTTAAACAAAGATTTATATCAAAAATGAACGAGCTATAAAAAGATGTGCTGCATTAGCAATTTGTAACACACATAACTGCTGCATGGAGGGTTATCAATTGCTAAAAGCAAACACAAAAAGCTAGTTTATACAGTGATACAAACATAAGTTATCATTCTCAAAGCATTAGGTCGTTTAGTAGCTGTAAACTTCGTACACAAAACCTTTTATAAAATGTCCTTTTTATTGTTCTTTGGTTCGAAGATCAAAAATAAAACGGAGCCATGGAGATCTGTTCTTGGGCTGGGAGGAGGCGTAAAGTGTTGTGTCATTATTTGCAGCCAACAATACAACATTGTTTTTCCTGTAGTCATAACACTCATCGTATTCTGCACGGAACACGTAACTCCAGCAGTCGAATAGCGAATCTAGTGGAGGGGTTCTGGTGAGGTTTGCCAGTTGGTTGTGGTACCAAAGAGATTCTATGCTAATTTCCACATTGTGACATCACAATGGCTAGTGAACACCAAATGGCTCAATTTACTGACACTTTTTATATGGATTTATAGAAAGCAGATGGATTTTTTTATTCAAACTGAGTGTTTATAGGCGCAGTAAAGACACATGAAAATACAAAACAATGCAAAAAATGTTTTAGCTCTATTTGCTATTCAAATCTTTGGACACTCAAAAAGGCTTTTCAGGAGGGAGGGTGACTTATAATGATGTTAAAACAGAAATGCATTAGTAGCTATGCACTCAACCAAAAACATTTTGGCGGGTGGCTTTAAAAAAAAAACTACAAAAGAGAATAAAAACAATCTTTAAAACTTTGCCATGGATAAAGCCAATTGTTTTTTTTTACTAGCACACCAACACAGAGTTTTCAATTTGGCATTCTCATCAGTCATAGCCTCTAGAATGAACAAACCTTAAGAATGAATGAATGAATGAATAAACCTTAAGAATGCTAACTACTTTATTTATTTACTGTTGCGACCCCTAACAGAAGCAGTCAATAAGATTCACAATATTAAATCGACTTCCACTGACCAGACAGTGTATTATGACTACTAACATTTCTTAACTGCCGACAGGATCAGGATTGGTCAAGACTTACTAAGCTAAGGCTGGTCGAGTCACTGTGGATTAAACTGCTGAGGAACTTATTGCTGTTTTGATAGAAAGGAATTACTGTGCATCTATCGCAGTTTATTGCTTATGGGGGATCCACACAACATTAAGAAGGTGATCATTATTGTATGCCTAAGGGTATATTTAATACTCTTATAACAATTTTTAATCGTTAGTCCCAGTGTCCTCAACTCATTTGTTGAAATAATTGTTATATGTTAATAGTTATATAATGTATAAAGCTATCTCATGAGCTTTGTGTCTACGTAACACTTTGCTGTCTCAGTTAAGGTATTTACTTTATTAATTATTACCATATAAGCTGATCTAAACACAGTGTTTGCCAGTCCATTATGTTTTTTTTTTTTATGTACTACTGAGTAATTCAGTTATTCCTTGCATTATCTTAACGCCCCCTATCAAATCCCCTTCATCTTTTATCCTTCAAGACTCGTTTATCTTTTCGGTATTCTGTTAAGTTGGTAGGGATTTTAAAACATAGGCAGAGAAAAGTGATGGGCAGATAAATGTTCAGCTCCTGCTGCTGTTAGGTGTGATGAGTGTTAGGGCTGAAGCTTAGCAAGAGTTTCACTCAGTATGAGTGTGAGATTGGGGGTTTCAGTATCTGTGGGAAAATGAAAAACGATTTACTGCAAGGATGCTACTGTGGTTGAGACATTCTAGCTTCATCTTTCTCAGGGGTGGTGTTCTAAAAACAGCTCTGGTTGTTTAGTCTGTTAAGGTAGGGAACAATCTTTTTAACCCCTTTTTTTTACCAATTTCCAAACCCTTATTGTACTCGCGAGCCGCTCTATTTATCGGAGCTTTTACCAGCAGTATAATTATATGGTTTATGCATACTAGTGGACGGGTACCTATAGGAAAAATCACCCCACTTGGGGTTAAAACCCAAGACCTTTTTATTCTGAGTGTGCTAGCCACTGAGCCACCATGCAGTATTATTATTATTATTATTATTATTATTATTATTATTATTATTATTATTTTATTATTATCATGACCATTCTTGGATGGCATGGTAGTCTAATGATTAACACTGCCAACTAACAGCAATAAGTTTTGGGTTTTATTCCTGCGTAAGTCAATCTGGTTTCTTTTCTCTGTGCAGTTGGAGTTGCATGTTATCCCAGTGTCTGATTGACCGATTTCCTGCTACAGTCCAAAGGCATGCAGTCATGTTAAGTAGAGATACTCAAATTGTCCTGTGTGTTACTCAATCACTATCAGAACCATTCATGGGTCCAATATGGGTCATGATCATGGACAGACACATATTTATTCATTCTTTTGGACTGAGAAAATGATCACCTATAGGGCACTTCAGAAAGGGGGCTTGAATCTAGAGGTGCATCCCAAATCATGCACTTGGACCATTCAAGCACTGTTTTAGTGCATCTAAGAAAGACAATCTTTCTCAGCGTATTGAAAGTACCCGAATGGTTCAATAAAATTCAGTATGAAATGATACTAAGATCATGAATCTGACGACTTTTTACCTACGTACCAGAAAGGAGGGATGTTCGACCGGTTAATACCAGCCATAGTCGAATCAGAAATGGAGACTACTGTTTTCTTTACATGAAAGTGGAATGAATTAATAATTAATTAGTAATGTGTTAAAAAAAATCTGGTCGACAGATCAAATTTTAGTCTGTCACCTCCCCTATGTGTGTGGTGTTCCATTTCAGACAACTCTCTCCCCTTAAAGTGTGCACTCTGACATAAGTGACACTGACTTACAATACACTTACAGTATGTAAGTGACACCGCTTGGGATGTACATCAGTACTTTCTGTGAAGCAGCAGTACTACTCACAATCAAGATTAAAAATATCAGGATTGTGTGACCTATTTTTAAAGAGAAAAACTCACAATAATGTGGTGCATTTATCTGCAAAAGCTTAAACTTATACTTCTTTGAAGCACCTTTGGATATTAAAATATCTATCAATCAGTCTTTTTAAGTGGGATTTTATCTGCACGGAACATCTTGTCTTTGCAATCTGTGCTGACTTTTCTGTCAGAAGTGCTTCTTAAAATCTGTTAGATTGCAGGGGCATATCCTGTGCACATCCCTCTTCAATCCTATTGAAAATCTGTAAGGTTACCTAAGGGTGGCATCAAGGAGAAGTAGAGACAGAAATTAGGGAGGAAAATGAGGCTGAATAGTGCGTATAATGCAAGTACCAAATTGCGATGGCTGGGCAACAATTTTCAAAACTGCGTTTTATGGGTTGTTCCCGGTTTGCAGGGGTCAGTATTTTTCAAAAGTGGACCAGCAACAGTAGACAATGATTAAACAGCAACAGGGTGGCCAAGGCTTATTGATGTCTGGCCCGTGTGGTCGGGATCCAAGATGAGCCAATGTAATGAATGAAGGTAATGCTGGTTCTGAAAGGAAATAATACACACTGATTTTACGAAGCACTTCTGAAAGAAAAAGTCAGCACATCAAGGTTCAAATCAAGGTTTATTCATCACATATAGAGTCATACATGGTACAACAGTAAAATGCTTCCATGACTGCTCAGCCATGAAATAATAGAAAGAAATACAAGAGCATAAAATATGTGCATTATATTGAAATTATCACAGAGATGTAAAAATGTAAACAAAATCATTACAAACGTGTAAAATAAAACTAGAGTACAAACAAATACAATGTAATATATACATTATAAACAGTATAAAGTGTCCAAAGTGTTGATAACGTGACCAAAGTTGTGCAAAGTACTGAACATAGTTTGTGCAACAAATCCAAAGAGAATATTGCACTACCTTCTTACACTCATACAAACACTATACCAATATACACACTTTATAAAGACCTATACACACATGTATGCTTAGATTTAATCTATATTTATCACGGTTGTTATTTCCATAGTCTGACTTCCTAATATCTATAGACCTGAACCCAACTGGGCATCCCTGTAACCACTTCGAATTGTCATGTTTGCTTCATAGATCCTCACTCATGCACATTCGAGCAAATATTGGATGCACTGCAATCAGAATGGCTCCAGATACTTGCGACAACAAGCTAGCATATCACATTATCACAGGACTGGGCTGAACTACTGTAGGCTGAATGGCTGACTCGTGTTCACTTTTAATTTTGTACTCAAAATATTTTTAAACATGGCACATCTGATGCTGTAAGTTTGGCATGTGTCAAAATCTTTATCCAGCTGTGGTAATTGTTCCAGCACACATCTTTATTTTCTGTTTTGCTGGAGTTTGAGTATTTCACTCTTAGAGGAACGAATGAAGTGGTAGGGGAGGTGTTGAAATTTAATGGGTGTCTGAAACATGGACAGGAAGCTGTGATGAACAGATAAATGTTTTGTTTTTGCAGCCTTTGCTTGTGATGTGTTCGCGCTGAAGATTGTTTTTCTCACTCTTTTAAGGACAAACTTTTTTTTGTTTTCTTTGGATGGAACGAAGCAAATGACATACCTAAATGGTGTATAAATATTGTAGTTTTGAGCCCAGAGCTGGTTTTAAATAAGGTGATGGGAGGTACCGGGGGAGGTTCTAAGAAATGTATTACATCACAATACCGCGAAAGTCAAAACAACAATTTTTTTTCGGACACCAGATTTTTTTTAATGATTTACTGAAATCAGATGGATGGATTTTATTTATTGCTTCAGATACTTTATTTTGGTCTTGATGGTTTAAACATAAAGGCACGTTTTTATTTGCGATAAAGTCCACAGATCAGCCAAGTTGATTGACACTAATAAATCCACATCACAGACATAAAGAGATTTGCTTTGCACATTGCGAACATTGGAAGTAAATTCTTGGCATCTTATTTAAGACTTTTAGTGCTAGAGTAATTTGTAGCTTGTTGCAAATCTTACTCTTTGTTCTTTCTTTGTTCCAGTTTATAATTATAGTCCTTTTAGCTGCTCCCTATTTATCCAGACCTGAAACCGGCATTACAATGCACCAGTGATTACTTTTTTACATAATCAATTTACTGTACTGGATCCTCATGTCGATCAATTAAGGGATCTTATCTGATCACAGAGACTGCTGTGTGTTTGAGATGCACGCTTATAAGTACGTTTAGTTCTTTTATCTTTTATTTTTACCTCATGCAAATTACTGATGATGATCAATATGGGGTGTTTAAATCCTAACATTTATTTAGTATATTGCTTTGCAGTAGCCAGTGTTTCAGAAAGGGTCCAAAAGAACATTACAGTTATAGAGAGAGTGGTTTAGGCACTTGGCATTGATGGATAGCTGGCTTACCAGATATGCCTTTAATATTTGGGAAATTAAAGTGCTGGGAGTCAATAAATATTATGAAGTCTCAAAAATCAAAGTCAGGCACATGGCTCTGGGTTATTCACTTTATTGTCTTTCAGAATGAACATATTCTACTGTTAGAATAAACAAATTGCCCAAGGGCACGTTTTAAATGTCAGCCACTTTTTTGTCTATCTGAAGAGGTGAGTGAGATTTTGTGCTTTATTGACATTTTGTTCAGCATTTCTCACAATCAGAACACGTCCACTTCCCCATTGGACGTCCATTCATCACCTGACTTGTGCAAAGTGCTTTTTTTCGCTGAGCAGCCGTTGATTATGGTAGGCTAGACTTCATGTATTTCTTCACCACTTATACCTGCTCTTCAGTTCATCTTACAGCTCGCACCTCATACACTGTTCGGTGAGCTAATGCGACACATTTGGCTGCTACAGTAACATGTTGAGTTTGAATTAGCATCTAGAGAAGGGGTGTCAAAGGGTGTGTCTTCTGATTTTTACTCCAACCAACCCAAGCGGTCACATGATCTGCTGCTTAACTGAGACCAGCTAATTAAACTCGTGAAATCGGGTGGGTTCTGTATAAGGGTGGGTTTGACACCCTTGCACTAGAGGGTTTGACTCGTTGTTGCTGCATCACTCACTTTTAGTTGAGGTCCTAGTAGAGGACTACTAAAGGATCATGTGCATGCTATGAGTGACTGCAGAGCTAGTTGGTGGTTCTCGTGGCATACAAGGAGTGCAAAGCTATTGGGAAATTGTTGAAACATATATTCATGTCATTGAGCAAACACTTTTATCTCAAGCAAAGTACAGTGCAGTGACAGTACACAGATCAGGCATAACATTATGTCCTTAAATGTACCTTCGTTTTGTGATGACCTGTGTATTCTGACACCGTTCTATCAAAACCAGTATCAACATCATCAGCAGTTTAAGCTACATCAGCTTGTTTATTCACAGTCCTTCACTTTCCATGTGCTTGAATGAACTCTGTCATCAGTTTACCACAGTTTATTTTTTAAATATTGACCAGATATTGACCACATTTATGGAGGATAAAATGTTCAGTTGCTCTTATAAAATAAGAAAAGAAAAGAGATGAGGTCAAGTTGCAGCCTAGTGGTTAAGACACTGTACTAGTAATCAAAGATACTGGCTCAAACCCCATCACTGCCTGGTTGCCATTATTTGACTCTTGGGCAAGGTTTTGAACTCTTAAATGCTCTGTTTATTGTAACTGCAATGTATGTTTTGGATAAAATGTCTGGTAAATGCATTTAATGTGAATTAAATAATCAATGTTTCTCTTATTGTTATGGCTGGTCAATGTATGAGCCCCACATTGGTAAACCCAAAGTGATGGAGCTTGAACTAGTGACTTTTTAATTACTACTTAGCACCTAAGTCCAATAAACAGCAACATTTTAGCAACATTTTAATCATCTGTCAACTACTAGTAAGCACAAGTTGATTGTAATTTTCATCTCTGTCCAGGATATTTTGAGATTATCTCATTTATGGCTAAATTATGAGTGGTAATGAAATCAGGACATGAAGTATCTCTTTGGTTAAGCTATTTTTAATACACCTAATACCCACTGCAATCACCGTTAGTGCTCGCTTATGCAAATCTCCCATCTGCTTCAGGGAGTCCATTGTGGAACGAGAGGAGATGGAATCCATTGTGAGTCTTATCGCTCACCATCTTAGCCGACTGAAAGCGCCCATTCATTTCCGGCTCTATTGACGACGGCACGATGGGATTTAGAGGCCAAGAAAACTTTCATGGCTGCCATGACGCAAAGCCAAGGTAGCATAATCTTACTTGTTGTGTTTTCAAAAGAAAATTACAAAGGAATTGCATCATGAGGGTAAAAGCCATTAAAGGTGACGCGTTGGGAGCACTGATGCTAAATAAGATCAGACCAACCATCATAATACCGATCACTGCTGAATATACAGTGGGGTTCAAAATATTAGCAGTCCAACATCACGACCATGTAAATCACTTTTAGTAGATGTAGTTGTAAAACAAAACAAAGATAGAATGTAAATGCCGCTCATTCTGAGTAATGCATTATTTGATAATACTTGGCTTGTTCAAAATACTAACAGTGAGGACTTCATCTGGCGAAGTTGTTCATTTTGCCGAAGAACAGATTCCAATTTTGGCCCTTATTAAAAAGTTGAAAGGTGATAGTGCATTTTCATATGAAGACCATACGATTATAAGTTCATGGTTAAGGATAAAAAAACTGAGAGTAAAACAAATAATAAGCTGCTCAGCTTTAATTGATATTAAATGTTTTAGATAGGAAACTGAAATCTGAAAGATTTAGATAAAAGCATAGAACTACTCTTGAAATGGATTGGAAGAATAGACAAAATGTCATGGGCTCAGCCAATAGCAAGTCTTTAGAAAGATAATGGAAGATCTAAAGTAACTACCAAGTTACAGAAGATAATGAAGTAAAGCCAAATAACCAGCAAGAACTCTCTGCAAAGTTCTGTTGTTAAACAAAGACTGAGAAAACATAATGAGAAATGATACTGTACAAACATTTTGTTGACTGATCAAATCAAGATTGTCATTATCAGTTAGGTCTAGAGATGACAGACATTATGTCAGACGACACCCACATCTTGATACAGGCATGTTTCTCATTTTCAATGCTTGAATACTTGAGGAGTTCTTGTTGCCTCGTGTGAAAAAGAAAAAGCTTTTAAAATTGTTGTTTCAACAAGACAATGACCCCAACCACACCAGTAAACATGTGACGTTCTGGCTCCATGGTGATATGAAAAATGTCTTTGACAGGCAAAATCAAGAAATGCAGTTGAATGTAGTGGAATGTAGGAACATTCTGGGCTGGAACTTATGTTCATGGGTGGCAGAAGTTGTTCGACTTCATGAAACAGAAATGTAAAGCTGTCGTCAGATATGGTGGTTCTACAGTTTACTGATTCACAACAAAACAAAATATTGGAGCTATTTTTAGTTGCAGTCACATCTATTTCACTGAGCATCCTGAAATAAGCAATATGTAAAAATGTATTCCTAGTAATCATTAAAAAACTGACATGTCATCAGACAGTATGTAACCGTGTTCATGTCTAATACTGATACCACTGACAGTATTAATGCAAACAGAATATTAACATTTAAAAAGCAAAGTAGCGCCACACAAATCATGACCAATCTACCAATCATGAACTCACTAGCATCCGGGATTCAGGTTGCCAGTTGACGATGAGTTGAAGCAAGAAACATCTATGAATACAATTACCTGTCATTATCAAAAACCGAAAATGCCAGAAACAAAACAAGGACGTGTATAAAAGACATTCTTTTGATAGATGGAGACGGGTAAAAGTAGAGAAGTGGTTGATTTTTTCCTGGACAGGTTTTTAATTATAATAATTCTCTGTAGGCACATATATTTCTGTGGTAAAGTCAGTTTTATATTCAAACATTCTGATTTCTTTCTTTTATAGCTTTGTGTATATGAAACGAACTTTACTGCAGCGCTTGCTGTGTTTACGGCCACCCGCAGGACATTATGTGTTCTGTGATTTTTAAAAGAGAAACATATCTGGAAAGTTGGAGGTAATTGTTTTGCACCTGAACAACAATGCTTTATTATTTAGCATTTCCTGTTCAAAAGCTGTTCAAGAAAGAAATCGAAACGTGTGAAGATGAATGCAGTCCATACTTTACCGCAGTACAGGCATTTTAAATATTTTCTACAGCTAAATAACATTCGGCATATTCGTTCAAAGTAGCTTAAGCCAAAACTGTGACTCTTTATGGTTAAAAATAAGAATAAAAATTGGATTGGTATGCATTTGTGCTGGATGTGGCAACCTCTAGTCAGGATGGGGGTGAGGGGGGGACATTTACTTTCTGTCAAGTATGAACACAATTAAATACTATAGCAAAGATAATAGTCAAGTCCCAGACTCAAAACCAGTCGGCTGCGTCCTACTTTAGCCATTAGGATTCAGAAATAATTGCATTGTACGAAAATTATCTATAGGAGGTCTACAACATTCAGTTCTTTATGCTACAGTTACACACTTCTGGTCATTGAATTTCACCACAACTTGGACACTTTATTAGCATCAGTCACTTCATAAATACTTGGACATTCTTGGTCAGTAAGTCACTTTACTTGATTAGCAGTGAGAATAATAAGCCACAGAAATAGATGCTTGCAACACATTGATTTACAGCTTTAATGTGATTGCAGTACCGGTTTTGGCCACAATTCTACATTCTGCCCCTTTAAATCTTCTTTTCTTCACTTTCTGTAAAGTGATACATTTGACTGATTTTAAAACATTTTGGAATATAAACTATATTATAAGTATGTTCTTTTAAAAAAAACACACTGCTATTAATTAGAACATAATTGTTCATTTCATATTATTTGTATTTAATAAAAAAATAACAGAAATAGTGTACTGAAGAAATTGTGTGGTACTGTGTACCATGTTGTCAGTTCTCATGCATTTTAGCAGATTGTTTTGCTCTTTTCACTCACTGTAGCATCCCCCCCACACACACACACATAAATAATATTTGGTTGTTTATTCTTTTACTCAGTAATGGGTGTAATTTAAAACATAGCAACTTACGAATCACACAAGCTTAAGTAAAAGTAAAAACATGTTGTAAAATCTATTTTAAAGACTAAAAGTACATAAACTAATGTGTTTTTCTCCTTCTGCCTCTATCTTTGTCCAGGTAAACTAGGTGGTTATACATCTTTGTGGACATTGTTTTGTTTACAGGAGCACAACCATGCAAAAAGAATCGAGATCGTTCCTATATTGCTGCTAGATAGAGCATCCAATCTAATAAACATGTCCAGTTAATAAAGGCGATACATCTGTAGGCGTTTGTAAGTTTTCCCCCTGCACTATAGCATGCATCGCCATCTCTGATGGGTATTACTGTTTTGCCTCCAGGAATACAGATATATGATTGGATTTGATTGAGGGATAAAAAGTTTTATGCTGAGCCATGACAAGAACACAGATTTCTACTTAGCCCGGTGCCACAATCACCCATCTAGATTGCACTGAAATCGAGCACAAATCACAGGCAAAAAAGAAAACAGCGGGTGCTATATGCAAAGCAAAGACACTAGACAAGACAAACTATTTATGCTCAGCAGGGCGACACCAATAACAGGGTTTTATAGACTGATGCAGTGCTAAAATGATGCTGATAATCAATTAAACACAAATTTAGTCCCTAATCTAGAGCAAATCAAGAAATATTTTTCTCAAGCAAATGCTAATACCGAACTCTCTGGCTAACATTAAGAATATTAACAAAGATTAAGGGTAAGGGGGGGGGGGTCAAAGACCTTAACGAGAACAATGACTGAACAAGAACGTGTCCAGATCTAAACAGGCTAGACCAGGGGTGTGCAATAGATGCTTCATTTAAACAACTGATTTTGATTGACATGAAATGTGCTCATGGTTTCTTCGTTGTTCGGTTGGGCCTGAACACACCAACTAATTGAACCATATTCAAGGTGATCTTACTTTGCTCAGTTTAGAGACTTTGCTTATTTTGCTTAGTGGATAAAGCTTTGTGTGAACAACCAGAAGATCTTCTGGGTTCCGTTCCCAGCTCTGGATCTTTAACACCATCTGTTCTAGGTTTGCTGTACAATGGCTGACCTTGTAAAAATTATTTTGTCTAACTGTAGATGTATATGTATAACAACAAATAAAGGCAGTCATTCCATTCTATATGATGTGGAAACGTTGCATCATCCAAGGCATCAAATGTAAATTAGTTATAACTTCATACAATATTCGATGTTTTCAGTCACGACTGAGAAGCAAGTTTTGCCCTTTTGTCTATTTTGGTCACAATTCACAAATGGTATTCACTTTTCTCCGTTACAGATGATAGCAATGTTATAGCTTTGTTTAGGTGACTGTCAATCAGAAGACAGGCGAACGAAAGGAAGGAGAGAGATTATTGGCAAGTACAAATTGTTCTTTCACTGAAGATCACATCATTTATGGATTTCAACTCTCGTGAGGCATATTTTATCAGCCAGTCAATGGTGAGTAAGCCTAATTATTTGACCCACATTTGGCAAGTAGCGGATACTCATTTTGAACCCATCATTATAGATTATGTGGTTTATAAAATTGGATACCCTTCCTGACGCAACCCAGGCTCTATAGTTTACAGTCACTGAAGTTCACTGGTTTAATCATGCCAGTGGTTGGAGTGGCAACCAGCCAATGGGCAATGGCAAATTTTGGCCCAGGAGGTCAGGACTTGACTCTAGTGGGCAGTGGAAAATCAAACTGCTCCACCTGCGTACTACATAGCACACAGTGCATTGCTAGGTAAAATCTGAACTCTAAAAAGTATTAAGAATTAGCTTTTTGTTTGTTATAAGTGTGTGTGTGTGTGTGTATTTACCTGTTCCAGTCGTTACCAACTCTTGGGTCACTCTGTGGACTGCTACCGAACCCCAGAGTTACTCAGCAATTATATTTTTACGGGGTAGGTTGCCAGGTCTTTCTCCAACCCCGTATCGCTACAGGGATCTTGTGAAACTACAGGACAATTTTACACATTTCCGATCAACCTAGTGCATGTTTTTGGGCTGTGGGAGGAAACCGGAGGAAACTCACGCTGACACGGGGAGAACGTGCAAAGTCCGCACAGAAAGCCCCCGACCCGGGGATCGAACCCGTGACTTCTTGCTGTGAGGTGACAGCGCTGAACCACTTAGCCACTGTGCCGCAATAATTATTAATAGTAACATGTAATTAAAGGTTATAAATCAAACTGGGAGCCCTTCGCATTAGTTGGTACCCCAAAGTAGCTCTCAGTTTCAAAAAGGTTGGTAACCCCTGGTGTAGACTGTCTCGAAAGTCTGTTGCCACGAAAAGTAGCAGCACAACAAATCTGTTCCAGCATTTACGACATTTACCCGATTTTTTTGTTGTTTTTATGTAGCTGTGATGTACATAGTTTTTTATTTTTAGATTGATGGGAGATTCTTGCTGTTATATATATATATATAGCAATACCAATATATATTGGTTTCTAATACGTTTGAATTCCTTTGAAAATAAATATAAAAGAAATAAGTTTAAAAGCTCTTGATGGTGCTTTTGTACTATTTTAGCACATTTACATTTTCATTTTAAATAAAAACATAAAAGAATTAAACTATTTTTTTTCGTTGTTTTGCAACAACTAATAAAATCGTAATCCACAATCGCTGATAAATGTGAAAAATTTTCCCCCCAATATCGCCCAGCTCTACTTGGGTGACTTTTTAAACATTAGCTTTGGTTTTTTTTCCTGATGATGGAAGTTCACAGTAAAGCTTTTGCTCGAATGCACGGACGCAAAGGTGCATCCCAAATTGAGTATGGGTTCACACTACGTATTAAGCACTTGTATCTAGTGCACACTTTCATGGCTAAGTGCTGTCCCAAATGGAACACTACTTGTTAAATGACATACTAGCATTTGATCCTGCTCCTCTATTCCATCAAGATATCCACCAGCTTTTGTTTATACAGTGCATGTTTATGCTTCTATTCATTTTTGTTTATGCCTACTAATAATTAATTTAATTAATGCTACTTACAGAAGTCGTTGCCTCCGCTTCTGATTTGGCAATGGCCAGTATGACCCAGTCATACACTGTTTAATCTGTGTAGTGTGCATTTTTTTCACACTGTATGCTTAAGGTGTTTTAGTGCAACATCCTGGTACATTCTGAGATTTATTGTCTTTCTCAAATGCACCAAAACTCTTTGAATGGTGATTGACCAAAATAAGCAGTGTTTTATTCTATTGTATTTCTTATTGAAGAATAAAACACTGCTCTTTCTGAGCAAACACAAATAAATACATAAATTGTAAAACCAGCAAAACTTCAAAAACATAATTTCCAGAGCATTATATGGAAAATCAAATGTACATTATTAGGAACATCATCTAATATCTACAATAAGCTCTGTGTGCTGGGGAATTATTCACGGTTTTGGAAGGTTGTCCTTGGTACTTAAAGCCATGCTGAGTGCAATGCATCCCTCATGTCCTGGAGGTTGTATGGGGGAGGATCATCAGAGCAGGGTAGTACTTGGAACACTTGGTCATGCTTTTCTAACCGATGTGAGGCATTTCTAGCCAGTTGATTTGTTGCATTGCCTTGCTGGAGGATCCAATCCAACATGAGTGTACTTTAATCCGCAAGGATAGATTCATGATAACGGCGTGACTCAACATTGTAAAAATCTGTTGTAAACCGTGTGTATCCATAGCAGACTTTGATCATGTCCATCTCACCACCTTCCCTGTTTTCTGATCTTTCTGTTTAATGACTTGTAGAGAAACTAGCGGAGTTTAAGAGCTTCCTGCTGGAGGATGCCGAGACTGTAGCACGCCTGACTGAACTACGCAGCCGGGTGGAGGCATTCGCTCGGCCCTTCCCTATGCCGGGCTTCCATGACCACTAACCCAGACCCGAAAATACCAGGAACGCTCCACATTCAACCCTGGAGTTTCTGCTTCTCACAGTAAAGTCACCTGAGATGATCGGTATTGGCGAGAGTGTTTTTTTTTTTTTTCTTTACAGGTGATTTTTTTTTCAGCTCACCTGTTTATATTGTTGGTATGAGTAGGAAGTGAAATGTTGTTTCATGCTCGCAGAGTGACTCAACATCTTACTGAACAAATTAGAGTAACAGTACAACTAAACCTTCGCACAAAACATTGTACTGCCAGTTTTCCTTGATGTACAGTTCCAGTCAAATGTTTGGACACTTGGATCTCATTCATCCATCCATTATAGTATAATATATTATACTTGCTTCACAGAGGGACACGCTCTGGGTGAATACACTAAACAACTGAACAGGTCATCTGTCTATTGTAGGGTTCATAGAGACACACTTTCAGTATCAATTTCTGTTGTTTTTTTATTATTTACCTCACTGCATGTCTTTAGACTGGGAGGAAACATGCAATCTCTACACAGAAAGCCATGGATTGCCTTTACTGGGAATCGAACCTAATATTTAAGCGACTAAGCCAACGTGCCAATCTCTTTTCATTCAGTGTTTTCTATCTAAAGCTTTGATGACTGCTGTGATAGAATAATCAATGCAATCAACGTGATGAGTAGCCACCTGAAATTGCTTTCCAACAACTTATTGAATTGATTTTTCCAGATGTGCTGAGCACTTGTTGAACGCTTTGCTTTCACCATGGTCAGGAGATTATTGAAGACGCAGTCATCTGATACCTCGAATGATAAAACTCCCATCACACTCTTCTACATAGCCTGGAGGTGTGTACAATGTAGAAGAGGAATACGATTAAGAAAAAAAAACTCAATGGAACAGTGTACCTAAACCTTTGACTGGGACTGGCCATGAATAATATTAGTCTCGGAAACTAAATAATTTATCATTCAGATTTATAAGTGGATTGAAATTATTGGTACATAATTACAATTAAACACTGATGTGAAATTGCTTAAAAACACACCGGTGAATTCTGAAGGATCGGTGCCCTGTTTGGGCATCAATGTTTACAAATCATCTTTTTGCTTTGACGTCTTAATTCTGGACTGTGGAACATATCGCATATCTCACATCGATTCTTATCCTGCTGCTACAGTGTAAACGTGGAACAATTCGTTTGGATTCGTTTTTTCTTACTTCAATCTAATCTAAGATCGAGCGTATGATGTAGAGACTAATTTAATTGTGAAGTGTCTGGAGCTGAGTCACCAGAACTTCAAGTAGTGCCAAGTTTTTAACTAGGGCATCTCTTCCAGATATGCACTGATTATATCCTCCGTTTTCTACCTGAAATGGTTTAAGGGGTTAAAACTGTCTAAACCCTGACCAGCATGCACAGTCATGTATGTGAATACATAATGATCAAGTTTACACTGTCTGATTTCTTCTTTTCTGGTTCTCATATCACCATTCTACAGCACATTTCCACTCTTTTTACCTGTAAAGTTTTATAAAGAAACGTTTACAATGATACTTTTTTAAGAAGCTAATTCCAATAAATGTGCATTAACTAAACTCTATCTGGTTATTTTTGCAAATACACAAGCTCTTTGTTTTCCCGATGTTGTCGAATACACTGGAGCTGAGAGGTCATGTACATGAATGTGGAGAAAAACAAATGTATCTAGTAGCAAGAATAATAAACATAATTAAAACTAAGCATGAATGTTGAATTTTTCAAGCTATAATTTAGCATACAAATAAACATTTGAGCAAATTTGTTTTGAACAGGAATAATCCATCTCGGGTTTTCGTCTTAGACTTACAATCGTAGCTTAGTTTTATGAATATCAGGGAAATAAAATGAAGGGGGACATATGTCTTTTTAAGTTAAGTTTATGGGCTCTACAAAGTGTCCATGAAGTTCTTTGCACAAACTAAATTTTACAAAGAGGTCTTACTAGTTTAATTCTCTTCAGCATATGCATGATTCTAAATTAGCAGTATGAACTAGGTTACTTATGCTAATAAGCTGTTGCCGGAAACCCTTCCACTACTTTTTATTTAAAGTGCAATATTTTCAGAAGGTTATTGACCAGGAAAACTACACGATTACTTACATGTCTGTCGTTCAGTCTGCTGATTAGTGGCTGTCAAGTTCACACTTAAAACCTCCTGAAAACTAGATTATCTACTGTTCGTGGGTGGGGGTGCGGGGCTATAAGAAGCATTGCAGCCAACAACACTTACATACTGTAACTGTACCACCTGTCTCATGTGCGGTGAACATGAAGCACCTGAACAGTGAATCTTCAACTAAATCTAATGGGTGATGTTCTGGAGAGGTTGCCAGGTGATGGATGGGTTTTTATGCAAATCTGGTAGTTATTTCACATCACAAAAGTCAAAACGATTCATGATGGATGAAAAATGAAAATGCATAGATTTTATTAGGGTTGCACCGGATGGTACTTTTTTGATATCCTGCCGGAATCGGAAAGCACCGGATGTCTGACGCACTATCCTGCCGGAACCGGAGAGTTTGTGCTCAGATCTATTTTGTAATAACACCTCATTATAGCAACTCTGGAGA
>JAOUQU010014944.1:0-18297 GCA_028566735.1 Ammoglanis amapaensis | reverse complement strand
ATGAAAGATTAAATATTTATGTGGATGTAAACACACTACTCACTGTTTCATTTGACCAATTTTCCTTGTTTTATTTGTGATATTTTTTAATATAAATAAATTAAGCTGCTGAAAAATAATTAAGCATAAATTGTTAAAAAGCAGCAACGCCCTCTGCTGTTTAAAGTAATGTTAAAAATTGTAGTTTATTTACTGATATGTATCATGTGCATCTGGTGTAACCGGTGCATCGTCACATGCTTGAATATTTGTATGTACACAATCGTAGCCTCGCTGGCAAGGCACTGGACTGGTCATCAAAAAGTCGCTGGTTCAAGTCTCACCAGATTGCCAATGTCGGATTTTTAACACACAAAGCAAGAGATATACCAGGTTAAGCACCATCTAGAGGAATCAACAGAACACTGGGCTTCAATATTAATTTATTTTAGCATTAATAACCCCTTTTAATTTTCTCGCAGGATCACAGAAGACTCCACCGGCACCACACTCGATGCTCTGAAAGCTCGCATCCGGGATCTGGAGAAGCAGATTCTCCGAGGCGACCGATACAAGTGTCTGATTTGCATGGTAAGATCACTCGTGTAAAGCAGCTTTGTTCGGGTCCGTGGGTGGCTCGAACTGGCCAAACTCCCCATATTCATTTAATGCATAGATGCAGTGTAAAGTCTTTAAACGTCATTCAAAACGTACTTTATTGAGATTAATGACATATTATTAATAATCCATTTTATTATATACGAATTCAATCAAGCAGAACTTTTGTGACGGACTTTAGGACAAACACTATAAAGTTTTATAAATCTACAGACTCAGTATTCATTACAAGCACAAGATTGACTTAAGTTTGTACTTGAAAAGTTGCTTACACAGTTATAACCACATGCACACCACATTATCTGATTTGTTGACTGTACGTAAGTAAGCAGTTACTAATTCAGGCAGAAATTGGTTCATCGGTGGTGGTCTGCTGCCACCTGCTGCTCGCATTGGCTATAGCAGGCCACCCATATCGCCCCTCTTTTATAATCACATCAGCTCTAATAGTCAACGATGGGACGTGGGGTACTTGTGAAGCTTAAAATATGTGCTCACGTCTGCCCCTGTTAAAACACTTCACCTCAACACACTTTTCTTTTACCTCTAAAGGTATCGAGCTTAAATTTTCACCCCTCACCTGGTGTGTTATTCATGCATTTACAGCAAATAAACGATATGTTGTCATGTCTTATATTATGTTGTGTATTTTATTTGGTTCTGTATCGTTTGTCCGATATAATATACAAGATGCAGAATAGGTCACGAATGAGGTTAATCCACGTGTACTGCGTAAAAGGTTGAAGAGGAGCCGCACTGCACAGCTCGATTTACAACAAGACACCTGATGCTGGAGTGAAATTAGTTTAATAAAGATTCCTTTTATTCATATTAGAATAAATACCTAATATCTATTATGATTGGTTTTCATGTGTTTAAACAGCATGGAGGAGAGCGGGATATATTTCATTTAAGTTATTGTTTAATTTTAAAAATATATTGATTTCAAAAGAATTAAACCGAGCAAATCGACTCGTATTGATTCTTGCTGTATTATTACATCTCTATATTATTACTGTTACTATTATTATTTTTAATTGTGTATTAAATTGCTTTCTTCGATGTTTCTCTGTCAGGACTCTTACACGGCGCCCCTCACCTCCATCCAGTGTTGGCACGTCCATTGTGAAGAATGCTGGCTTAGGACTCTGGTAAGCCTGAACACACACACACACAAACACACACACGTTATCTCGCGCAGTCCAAAATAATGCATGAATTGTACAGTCAAGATTTGATGATACAAAATGATCCATAACCGTGTTTCACAAACGTTACCTAGTGTAAAACATGACGTTTAAAAGCTAAATACATAAATATTAATCTGTATCTGCCGTGTCAGCCCTCGTGTAAACCCGCCCACACTTCCTTTACTGCTCACAGCTCGTGTCAGGCGTCATCTTACCTGTCAGCACGTCTCGTCACTACACGAGAAAAGCAATTAATGTCCACTTCCTGGGCATCAGCCCTCTTTCAATATGCACAGTGTTAAATCAGCCCCGCATCACCACCTTGTTTTCCCCCTCCGAGCCCTGTGTGCACAACCCACTGATGAAGGGGATGAGATGTGTGTGTGTGTGTGTGTGTGCTTGTTACTAATGCAGTCGCCCGAAGGAAACAATAAAAAGCAGCACGCCAGCCCTCCTGACGACTCAAACAAACAGAATGCGCGTCGTTTAGCTACAGAGTTAAACACAGATAATTAGAACAAAGGAAGCAAATTAAACAAGTAGCGCCCCCTGGTTTTGGGTAGCTTATTGAGGGGGAGAATGTTTGACACACCTCCTTATTCACGGGATTTATTTTTAAACTGAATATGACTTGTGAGGAACATTTGACTATTAAATGTAGTGACTGTTCAGAATTTTCTGGTTTGTTTTAACCATTATTATTAAATAATAATTAATAAAAACATTTAGTAAACATCATTATTTTTTAATAGCGCTTGGTCTCGGACCGTGTCTCCACGACTAACCTGCGTCTCTCGTTTCATTTCCAACAGGGAAACAAGAAACTCTGTCCACAGTGCAACACCATCACATCACCGGGGGACCTCCGACGTGTCTACCTGTGAACGGCTCAGCATCCACCTCACCCACACACACCCCCTCCGCATCCCACCCCCCTCTCATTCGGTGGATTTAAGTTTCCTTTTCCAGACTGACATGTTGTTTTTGTTTTTTGTTTGTTTTTGGCGTTGGCGATAACCAAGAGTGTGCGACCGGGACTCAAAAACTTTGTACAGACTCACTAGGAGAAGTTCCTCCCTCCCCTCGCCCAGACGTACGGCGCAGGACCATGCCCGCCTCCCTGCTTCGCTTCAACACACCTTCAATATATGTGTGTGTGTGCGTGCACCGACGCACGCAAAACCAACCTCAGCAGAACTCTTTCCCAACAGGGACCAAAATAATAAAATAATAGATGAGAAATGTAACGGAATAAAAGTGATTCACCCTGTACCTGTCTAAAACCTTCTCACCCCTCACCTCCCCTCCCAAAAACACGCGCGCACACACACACACACCCTTCGTCTTTGTGAAGTCTTACTTTTTTTTGCCCCCCACCCTCTTTCTTTATTAGTTTTTCTTTCATACATCTGGTGTTCTAGTGACGTCAACCGAGTTCACCGAAGCGGTGCAAGCACACGTATTATCAGTCGTCCTGTATCTTTCTGGTGTTGTGATTAAAGATTAAAAGACATAGAGAACACGCTTGTATACACACACACACACACACACGAGCGCGCGCATAACGCACATACACTTTAAAATAAGAAGGGGTGGGAGGAGAAAACAAAAAAAGGACTAAAACAAAAAAGACACACAGCCGAACGCCGGACGTAAGTCCAGTTTTAGTTAGGTGGGTGAGGGAAGGGGGGTGAGGGGGGGTACGGGAAGGGCAGATGTTTCATTCTCTACGGCTAAAGGAATCCCTCTGTATTTTTAAAACAGATGTTTGTCGTCTTGAAGTTGTATTTCATTGTACAGGAAGAAATGTAATAATGTTAATAATGACTGGAACTCGGCTTTACAGGTTTAGGCTGTACATTGTGTTTCCTCTTCACCTGAATATACAGTGAAAAACTGAAGAGCCTCCTTTATTTACCTTTTGTTCTTCCTCCCCGATTTTAAGCGAGCAAATAAAAGACCCCCCGACACACCGGACGCCGCTGTCTCCTGGACAGGACGGAATGGTCAGCGCTGGTCAGCGCTGGAGGGATGGAGACGCTGTGCTTTTTGTATTCGTACGATTATTCTATTCTGTGATTTTTCTGTATTGATGTCAGCAAGGATTAAAAAAACAAAACAAAAAAAAGAATTTAAGAAAAGAACGCGACGTGCTTCTCCCCAAAATAAATGGTCAAACGTTCCCGTGGAGCTTCTGTGACTTCCTGTCATTTCTAATCGCCTCAGAATCTCTATTAATTTTCCTCTGTATGAAGAAAACAAAAAGCAGCACAGTTGCAGCTGCTCACATAAACACTGCTTCAATAATATCAATCACGCTAACAATGCTAAAGCTAATTACGTATATTAATACTAACTTAACAAATAAGGAATAAAAACAACAAGGCCCATCACATGAAACATGCTAATCGTGTTAATAATGCTACGCTAATAATAGTAATTATGTAAATCATACTAATTATGATCAACATTACGCTACATTGGCTAATGCTAACTATGCTAATAGTGTTAATCATTCTCACTAATCATATTATACCCTTCTACTTTACCTAATGCTAAGTATGCTAGTTATAATTGTGCTAATTAATTAATTTCAATTAATCGCGATCTTAATTAATGTTAATTAGCCTAAACACTTTAATTATGCCAAATTGGCTAATTGTGTTAAAGATGATACTTATGCTAACTAGGCTAATTAATCATGATAATTGTTCTGGCTAATTATGTTAAACTGTCTAATCATGTTAATTATGCTACGCTAATATGGTTAATCGTGCTAACTACGCTAATTATTTTAATCATGTGACCTAATTATGCTAATATTGTTAAAATATATAAGTTATGTCTTATCATGCTAATATTGTTAATAAAGCTAACAAGGATAATGCTAATTATATTAATCAAGTGAGCTAAATATGCTAAATATATAAGTTAGATGAATTAAAAATTAAATAAGTAGGCTTATCATGCTAAATATGCTAAACATGTTAAATGTGGAAATGCTAAACTGGCTAATCCTGTTAATGCTAAAAATGTTTGTAATTATGCTAACTGGACAAAGCATGCTAAGAAAGCTAATTATGGTTAAAGCAGAAATAAAGCTAACATTGGCTAATGTTATCTAATACTAACTATACAAATAGTATTAATCTTGTTAAATATTCATGGTATGTTAGTCATGCTAATTCAGCTAATGCTAAGTACGCTCATTCTAATTATGCTAAGCATGTTAATTATGCTAACTAGGGTAATGATTTTAATTTTGCTTAATTGGCTAATCATATTAACGATCTTAATATTTTTAATTATGCATTTAATTAGCAACTCTGCTAATTTTCTAAGTAGGTGTTCATGCTACGCATGCTATCTATAGTTAATTATGTTAATCATGCTAACTAATCATTATGCTAATCATGCATACTAGGCTAATGCAAATTATGTTAATCTTAATAACTATGCTAAAAATGGTAGACTTACCAAGCTAACCAGTGGTAATTATGCTAATTATGCTAATCATCCTCGTTAACATGTTTTTTAATCGTGCTTGTTAATCTTGCTAACTATGGTAACTGTGCTACTAGTAAACATGCTAATTGTGCTACCTATGCCAATGGTAATTATATTAATCATGTGATCTAATTATGCTAATTATACTAAATAAGTTGTCTAGTTTAATCGTGCTAAATATGCTAATCATGTTCATTACAAAAACACACTAATTAAGCTAATTATGCTAACTGTGCTAATGATATTGTCTAATTGACTAATGTTGCCAAATGCTACTTATGCTAACAGTGTTAATCATGCTAACTCATCATGGTATATTAGTCAATCAAATCATGCTAATTTAGCTCTGCTAAGTATGCTAATTAAGCTAATCATGCAATATATTAAATATGCTCACTGGACTAATGATTTAAATTCTGCTAAATTGGCTAATCATGTTACATAATCATGCTAACTATGCTAAATAGTCTAATCGTGATATTTATGCTAGCTAGGGTAATTATGCTAACAAATCATGTCAACTATGCTAATTACGCTAACTACAATAAATAGGTTAATTAGGCTTATTATGCTAAATATGCTAATCATGTTATTGTGTTATGTAATTATGCGAATAATAAGCAAATCACGCATATTCTGGCTAATGTGGCTATCATGCTAAATTGTAATGCTACCTGTACCAATCATGCAAACTGTAATAATTATGTTATAATAACACTTGCATGCTAATCATGCTAACTAGGCTAAACATGTTAACCAAGCTAATCACGTTTTAGCCTTATTTATTTATTCATCATTACTGTTGTTTAATAATAACTTGTTATAAAATATTAATGACTTTATTAACCTGTGTATTAATTATGATTAAATAATGATTTAATAATCGTTTATTATTATTATTAGTTATATTATTATTATTTGTTATGATCATATTAAATATATTATTATATACAAGTGTTCTTCATCACATCTCAGCAGTATTTCATTTATATCGCTTTTTATTTTAACTGTTTAACAAATATGATTAATTTGTATGATTATTCATAATATAAAACTTATAGTTTCTGTACTTTATTATTATTATTATTATTATTATTATTATTATTATTATTATTATTATATGTTGTTATTACATTTATTATTAAATTTTCTATGAAAACCCGAGCGTGGTTTTAAAGCATAGGCTATCGTTAACACAGGCTAACATTTGACAGTTATATAACAGGTCAGACAGACAGAAAGACAGACAGACCGACCGACAGACCAACAGACAGACTGACCGACCAACAGACAGACAGACTGACCAACCAACCGACAGACCGACAGACAGAGACAGACAGACAGAGACTGACTGACCGACCGACAGACTGACTGACCGACAGACTGACCGACCAACAGACTGACAGACTGCCCGACAGACAGACCGACCAACCGACAGACTGACACAGACAGACAGACCGACAGACTGACAGACAGACTGACCGGCCGACAGACCGGCCGACAGACAGTTAGCATTGATCTGTGCCCGCTCGAGTTCCGGGTGATGTAGCAGGCGAGTGTGGTAACATTTGGCTACAGGGGTGATTTTAGCATCATGCTAAACGTCCCACGTGACCGCACCAGTGACATTCGGTGGATCCAGACGGATCCATAGTTTACATTAATGGTGGCGTTCGGTCGGCTCTCGTGTTACCGGCCGCCCGAGAGGCGCTGGAACCAAGACGAGGACGTCGCTGAGTGCAAGCTGATCTATAGAAATCACTTTTGGAGGTCAGAGCACAAAGTAGGAGGCCTTATTGCCAGTTTACAAACATCTCCACGGGTCGATCAATAGGACAGGTCTCCTCTGGCCTGCTGGGTAATTCCTCGATCGTGTAATTTACACCTACGCGTGGGAATTCGGGTACTCGTCCAACCACCTCCCTTTTCGACACTTTCCGACTCTGGCTCCGGTGTCCACTTCCTTCTCCTCAATTTCTGCCTGAAGTGCTGCTACAACTCATTCAATTAGGAGCCTCTCGTTTTCTCGGGATCGTTGGGTGATCGATTCGGGTGTTGATTCGGCGTGATGTTGGCGGAAGCAGCGGCAGACGCGACACCACACGGCCATCGAAAAGTTCCTCATTTAAACCAGGAAGCACCGAGTGAAGCGCGACGGAAAAACATGCCGGGACACGCCATCATGCTTAGTAATCAGAAAGCTGATCATTCAAACCCGCCACCAACAAAATGCCAGCGTTGACCCGTCAACCTCAATTGCTCAAAATTGTGTTAAGTAATTATTGTTGTTATTAGTATTATTATTGTTGTTGTTATTACTAATATTTTTCACTTTAATAATAATAGAAACAGCAGTAAAACACCAGCACACCTCAGCGAGGACTTTCAATACTGCCAGCTGTCATTTGGTTGTAGATTGGTCACGATTGACTGTTTTTTTTAAGGTTGGACTCTTCATGAATAAACAAACTGCGACCTCTGCTGGCTGGTTGATGACATTGACGTTCATGAGTTGAGGAACAGCTCTGATCAGGGTGTGACTAGCTGGTCACTAGGTACGGAACGATTCACCAGAAATCAATTCAGGAATTCATGTTTGATGAATGAATCGCTACTCAATTTAACCAACAGAGGGCGCTGCTACAATTCAAATCAGGCTTCAATTTAAAAAAAATGTCTAGCTGCCTAGGCACGTAATATTTAGATAAATAAAAGATAATCACAAATATTATAATAATAAAAAACAAAGTAAAAACCTTTTTTTTTTAAAAGCGAAATGAATCGCATGGTGTAGAGTTTACGAGTTTACGTACCGTAACATCCCGACTGTGCACGGAGATGATCGGCCTATGAACGTGCTTATGAACGTGCTTCGTACAGGTCGTGCCATTACTGCACACGTGTCAGAGCTCCAGTAATGAGAAAGTACAGTTGGTAAAAACTGGACTCGCTAAAAAGAAACAGAGGGGAAAAAAAAGAAAAGAATTATTAGGTTGCAAGTAAAAACATCAACATACATAAAGTCATTTTTATTCCCTGCCTACAGAATTATAAACAAAGATTAACAGAATTTACATCACAGATGCTCAGATACACATCGGGATATGCTGTGGTATGAATTACTATTCTATTTTCTGAGTGGTTGCGTTCTGGGCGCCGTTGTAAATCCGTCAGTGTTTCCAGATCCTTTTTCTCTTGCTAATCTGGTGATTACCGTCTCACTAAATTGCTCTCGTATCCGCCGGCGCTTAATGACATTGTGATGGCGGGATGGCGTGAGGATTCAGCTCTTCAGTAACAAACTGTGTGCGTGAGATGATTCTGCCGTTACGGCGTTCCCTGTAATCTCCCGCCAAAAGCTATTTATGATCCCCGGAAATGGTGCTACTAACTTTAATATCCAATTTTGTTCTGAGCACTTAGATCGTATTTGAGTGCTGCGACGGTACGGAGTCCTAAAAAATTGTACTTAAGTAAAAGTACTATTACTATCAGTAAAAAGTATCATGTAAAATTTACTCTGAGTAAATGCTACATCCTTTTCTATCAGAAGAGGGCACTGTGCCTTTGAAAGGTGCACACATAACAACAAGTTATTTGTTAATAGTTTAATTAATATAATAGAAAAACACGTTAGTTCATTTAATGATGTACAATGTGCCCAAGTGGGCATGCCACATTAGAACTATTGTGACCCCATAAAGACAATGATTCAAATAGCATAAGTCAAATCAGACAGAATCATCCGGAAGGATTAATAGTTCATGACCTATGGTGGCCTGCACAAGCCGTGTGTTTATTACAGAGCGTTTTTGCTTTGAAGTGCATTGAAACACGTCCTCAATAAGCTCATTCAAATGAATGGAAATTTCTTGTGTACCGAGGCCACGTCAATCAAACCAGAGTGCCCTCCAGGATTAGTGCCAGTTTCAGTTATTCTAAACACACATACAGGATTCTCTTCACCGCCATCCGGGATTAACTCAACATTTTAACGTTTTCAATTTGTAATGTTGTTTGTGTAAAATCTGCTTTGGCCTGTCTGTGACCCTGATGAGGATGTAAGTTAAGTTTAATGTGCTATACAGACAAAAGTATTAAGTCACCCCACCTTTTAAAACCCACATTAGGTGAATCTGCTGCTCTAAACAAAGCACAGTCCAAAATGTAAACTGTTAAGAATCCATAAGCGTGTATAAAAAAATATATATTTATTTTTATTTGGGAGGTGTAAAGAGTATTTAAAAAATATCAAACTATACATAGGAATCATTGGAATTAAAGCCCCCACAATGCTACAGTACCATACAAATTAAATCTAAGAAAATGCTAATGCTGTCTTGGGACCTGATGGGACTGTGTTTATTTTTGAATTCTTGCAGTACGAATATTTCACCACACGAGGGCGCGCAATACCAGGACATTTTAACAATCAAAGAACGGCAATAAATAATAAATCCAATAAAATGCCACACGTATAATAAAACACACGTTATTTACTGTGATTTATTTGTATTTATCTGTGATAATTGTGGCGTGTTTTAGCTAAAGAATTGACAGGAGTTGGTACATTTTAATACCCTGGTTTTTTTAACCTCCTTAAAATTGATGTTTTATTAACAACAAGCAACGTTAAATTATAATATATAAATTAAAACATACAATTATAAGTTTAGTTATTTATCTCCAAACTAGTAGGAGTTATTTTTTAGTAGGAGTTAAATTTTTAAGTTTTTAAATTTTAAGCGAGGCGGTACAATGCATCCTACACGCCACACAAGGTGTAACACAAAGTGTCCACAAGAGGGCGATCACGTACTAGTTTGTGTAATACTCTGCGACGACTTACTTTCGTTCGTTAACATTTTAACATCCGTGTACGGACAAATATATTATATAAACGTACATATTTCTTTTAATTAAGTGATTTATTATATAATAATAATAATAATAATAATAATAATAAGACGAGGCAGGATAAGCGGTTTCACTTTTTATTTTTAAAAAGCGACTCAGGAAACACAATGAAGGCTGAGCTCAGCGTGTGTAAGATGTAGCATAAAGTGTCCACAAGAGGGCGTTCACGTACAAGTACACACGCTTTCGTGTTTGCAATTTTATTTCGCGAGCAATTATTTGGTTCTACGATCAAGTTAAAACTGTTAATTATTTTTAAACGACACAAAGTACCTTGTGTGCCAAGTGTATAAGGTGTTACCTAAAGTATCCACAAGACGGCGTTCTATATATTATGTCCAAATATGACATACAGCAGTTGTAAAATAGACATGAAAGAATGAATGAACTTAAATACGTGCCATTTATATTGTTTCTCAACGTTCTGGGATGGAGTTACGTGATTTTACAACCTGGATTTTGTCTTAGATTAAGTTTATTTCGTCCTAAGAATTGTAATGTGATTATGTATTTATATGTAATTATATATTCTAAAACGTGCATATGTGCGTCAAAAGGATCACGAATTGGTAACACTGTACACAGTGTGCACACAACAGAAGTTTGTCCTTTAATGATCTAATGAATGTTAAATTGCTTACTTCAAAATAATTTACCCATATAACAAATTACAATAAATAACCACCAGTGGGAGCCACTGGGTTATAGTGTTTAAAATTGTTTTATGGCATGGTCTGTAGAGAACTACATATTACTCGTGTTTAATACTTAATTATTACACAATTACGTTTTAATTACAGTAAAATAGTAATAAGTAATACATAACAATAATTAAATATTACTTATACTTACTATAAAACTGTTGTGAGATTAATATCTACTTGTTACTAGTGTTAATATTACGCACAAGATCATTCTAACATTAACTTTTTACTCGAGTCGATTCTTAGATGAAGAATTTCCTTCGTACTTACTTTAATAATCAAAACAATAGTAATTTTACTTGAGTACTCTTTCCACCGACGTATAAAACACCGAGAGAAATCATAATCTGACTGAACTGCCAGTGAACCCCCCCCCCCCAAACCAACCACAACCCCCATTCCCTCCTATAACATTCACATACAGGAACTCATGTGCAGTCCCACCACCATTACAGGAACTGTTTCATCTAGAGCACTCATCACCTCACCTTTCATCTCTCTCCTGCCCCAGGCCACAAACTAGTCCTTTGTGTGCGAGTGTCATTTAAATGATACGTCTTTTAGTTTTAGATCTCTCAAGTAAAACTGAGGAGGGTCTTGCCAAAGCCACACATTTGACTCTCTTGACATCAGAAGGTGACACGAGTGGAAAATTTAATTAAGCAAACGCAATGCCTGCAGGAAGACTGCGCTTACCGACACATTCTCCCACTGTACCAGCATGCTAATATTGTTTTATCCAAATCACTGGCTGTGTCCTTTTATCAGACTGAACAAACAAGTTGTGCAGTTGGTAAACACACAACCACGGCGCTTTTGTTCCTCAGCTTTGTTATTACTGAAACAACACATCTAAGCCAATATTATGATCAACAGCTAATTCTCAGAGTATGACAGCCACTAGACGGTGTAGGAGTCACTTAATATTGTCCTGATAGGTCCTGGTACTGTAGTGCATCCCACGGTTGCTTGAACGCTGAGGTTGTCCCATATATGCTAACTCGGTTCCTATCATTGGTGTTACAAGGCCAGAGTGATACTTGGATGTCTCAGTCATGCTTTATTTACCAAGAGGGACAGACACTACACTGGAACATTAAACTAAAAATATACAAACTATTCGAGTAAATACCGAAGGAAGTTTAAATGTTATTACAATATAATATAAGGATGTGCATGTAAATAGAGGTACACACAATAAAAAACATACTGAAGTCAATATATGTATACACAAACTACAAAATATATAATAAAGCATTATGTTGAATGTTATAACAGCATTATAAATAGTGCCGAGCATGTAAAACGAGCACTAAAACATTTAACACGAGTCTCACATAAGTCTATATTGTTTGCTTTTTGTTTATATATTTAGAAAGGAGACGGCCCATTATTATGAAGCCACCACCAGCCTCTAGTCTTCCAGTTTTTGTGACACTTCATCACATGAAAATATATCAGGTTGAAAGTATCGAGCCCACAGCTTAAGTTGATCACTAATGTGTTTACTTTTCGCACTTTTTCAAGTGTCCCGCCCCATAATTTAACCCAGTCACTACTGTTAATACTGTGGCCTAACCGGGTTATCCCGGCCATGCTAATCTTATCTCACAGGTGGACCTGGGTGTGTTTAAGGGGTAGAGTCTTTGAGGGACACTGTAGAGACGATTTTTACATCTGTAAGTAAACGTCACACCTAGACTATGACAAACAGCAGCACTGTGTGTAGCTACAGCGAGCTTGGGTTCGACAATGGTCATAAAGCTGGTCAAACAGCTTTATACTGGTCATTTTCTTAAGGTAGCGTAGACGCATAAGCATCTTAAGCTTGTAATGAACGCGGACTAGAGAGTCTGTAAACAGTTCAGGAGCTGTAAAGTTGCTGGTGTGAAAATAAATGTGATTCAAAAAAGATTTGCTTGATTCGAAAGATGTTCAGGTTGATATGTTTCACAAATGATAGTCCTCAACTTCTGTGTTCAATCATGAATTGAAAGTATTTTTTGCTCAAAATATATCAAGCTTCTATATTCATATTATTGTTTGAGCTTCTATACGCGTACAGTCATATTTTATAATAATAATATTCTTCTGAGTAGGTTGCACTGTAGTTATAAAAGGTGCTTTACAGGTGGGCCTGAGTTTGATCCCTGTGTGTGTGTGTGTGTGTGTAGATTTCCATTGTCAGCAACTTACAATTACAACTCTACAAAATGTTTCAGCAATTAAAGGGTTAAAAGTCTCGCTCAGGGGCTCATTAGTGGCAACTTGGTGGTACTGGGGCTGATTACTAGTACTTTATTACCAGTAAATTATCCACAAAGCCACCAATTGCCCAACTCATTTCACTGAGCGATCCGGTCTTGTTCCACAGTCCAAAAACCTGGATGGGATAAAAACAATTTAATTGAGGACACTGAATTGTCCTAAAGACGTCTATCCACTAACTAGTGCATGGGTCCAAATTAATTACACTGCTTTGAGAATACATAATAGACGTTCTAATTATTAATTTAAAACGTTTTACAATTAAAGATTCGTATATATAAACGAGAAACAAATTCCTAGATAAATCATTGATGATTATTGTTATTTGAAGGCATTTATGATCTGCATCGTTTCCTCCGGATGCTCCAATTTCCTCCCACAGTCCAAAGAAGTCCAAATGCAGCCCGGTACAAAATTGTTTTAGGTGTGTGTATGCGTATCATGTGATGGAGTAGCAGCCTAGGATGGGGGGGGGGGATGCAGGAAAGAAGAAAAGAAGGATGTATGCTTGCTCGGTGCTCTCTTATCATGGACAACGGAGCGCTGATCCCAACAGTCAATACGGAATGAGCAGAACGATGTTGACTCTCGGACTCTCGGCCTTTCATCCATCATGTCCGGGAGGAGCGCTATTGTTAGCGGTGACGTGCGGTCAGCACCAGGTTCATCAGAGAAGATTCATCACATAGTTTCACTATCTCTCCTCATAGACTCACGTCTGCTCTTTCTTCAGGCACTAGCTGCTTCGGAAACGGCTCATGTTCAGATTCTTTCTGTGATATCCTGACGTTTATCTCGGTTAGATACAAGAAATAAAACGCCATACGGCAGTGTTTGGACACCTAAACAACTGCAAATAACACTGTATGTAACAATGTAGGTGAGGTAGGTAGATAAGTAGGTAACATGGCTATGGTAGGTGAGATCAAGAGGTAAAGTAAAAAGATAAGGCAAGCAACATGGGTAAGGTAGATAGATGAAATAGATTAGTAAAGTAGGGTAGGTAAGATTGCTAGATTTAGTCTGTAGGCAGCTACATTTGGTAGCCAAGGTGCTGTAGCTAAGTACGGCGGCTTAAATAGATAACTAGGGTAAAGTATGGTGCTGCGTAGAGGAAGATCAATGCATAAGGTGTGTAGCGGAGTAGATACGGCTAGGTAAGTAGAATCGTTTGTAGTTCTTTAAAGTAGGTTGCCTAGGAAGTACATACTACATACGTAAAGACATACATAACCAGTACAAAGAAACCGGTTACTGTAACTAGTCTAGTGTACAGCGCCAACGAACACGTAGGTGCTAAATGTGGAACTGTGCAAGCACGTTAGAGCCGAGATTCAAACCTTCCGCGTCGCTTCGGATAGCCCACAGCTGTGCCACTATTATCTGTGCATGTTTATGTCTAACTATTTCTGCGGCGGTTGTGAAAACGATTCTAAGCCCCCCCCCCCCATCCCCCTTTTATAAAATGTATGGTTATTTTTAAAGGCAGAGCGATGCATGTTGCATTGTCACCCGGGGCGAGATTGACTCACCTGTGCAAACAAGTCATCCGCCGGACCGGTTTTAAATCTACTGTACTCTTTTTCTACTCTTAACTGACTCCCTTTTTAGCTTTACAGCAACTTATTTATAAAATACTACCTCTTATGTAGAATGCGACTTACCTTCCTAACCGTTTACAGGGAATTTTTTTTACAGTGAGCTTGAAATTTAATTCAAGGCCATTGAACATGGTTAATATTTCTGTTATCGTGGCTATCGTATCTTCTGGGCATGCTGCAGGACCAGGATGTGACACAGGACCACACTGCACCTCTGTTGTTACAGTATTGACATCAGCTAGACAGAATGGGCGGGACCCAATAGGCTCCTGGTTTGGGTTTTCATGTGTATCTGGAGCCATGCTGACTGCAATGCTTCCATCAGCTGCTGGCAGATCCACACAGTCAACACGATCCGAGGATTGCCTGCATTAGCACAACGTATTTACTCACAACATAAGTCAAAAGCACAGTCAAGAATAATTTGATCTAATTCTTGTTGAATGTTTTTGGATTGTTGAAGGAAACCAAATGACTTGGATGGAACCCTGGATCTTTTGGCTGTAAGACGACAATGTTAGCCACTTAGTCTCCGTGCCGCCATGTCATCGATTTCATTCTTTAGATCTGTTAGCAATAGGTGTGACTCAAACATCCAAACCTAAATCACAAGGGTGTCCAAATGAACAGTGTGTGTCTGTGTGAGAAAGTGTAAGTGAGAGTAAGTGTGTGTGTGTAGGGTTTTGATATGGTCCAGAACAATAAGCAATCTAGACATTTCCTCTCGCAGAGTGTCATGTGATTTGTCCCCAGGCCATCCTGCTCAAAACCTCTTTGTGGTGGCTTCACAGCTCTGGAAGCTTCATTTCCCGAAGCTCTTTTGTGCCACCTGTTGAATGCTGGCACCATCAAGCTTTTGTGTGCTGATTTTCACAGGTACGATAGTCTCCGATGACCCACGCTTGATCTGCGTGAAAACATGGGTGCATCGGATATGGCTGAACCTGCTTTTAGAGCGTCCAAATGATGGCGAGGAGGCTATTGTGTGGCCCGGCTTTTGTCTTCTACCACAAAGCAAATCTTTTGAAGGCTTCCATATGAGCTACACTCAGAAAAAAATGGATCCCATTGGACCACCAGCTAAATACTTTTCACTTTTTTGTAAGGGTAGTACAGTGCTGTTGGAAGTATTCACACCCCAAATTTGTTATGAGGTATTTATGCACCGTGTAAATATACATTTTCTGCATTTAGCAGATGCCTTTATCCAAAGTGATTTACAGGACGGTTACAGTTTACAGACTGAGCAATTGAGAGTTAAGAGTCTTGCTCAAGGGCCCAACTGCGACAACTTCGCAGTGGTTGGTCTCGAATCAGGCATCCTTTGGATTGCTAGTCCAGTCACCTAACCACTAAGTTATAGCTTGCTTTAGTCACACAGGACCAATTAAAAGTTTGGAAACACCTCAATTCATTTTCTTGACCTTTTTTATTTTATTTTATTTTATGACAGTGCTGGGTGGTCTTTGGCTCTCTTTCAGGTCAGTGGTTTTCCTACTTTGATGTGGGAGTTTTGGTCATGTCTGTTAATACCTGTAACCCTCAGAGCACCATACCGCCCCCCCCCCCCCGGCGGAGCCACCGTTCTCTTCTCATATTCACAAGGTCTTCATCGGAGACCGGCCAGTAATGTGATCCCGTCACATCTCCACATTTGCTTGAGTGATGCGCCCAGATCGACTATTAAAGTATGACAGATTTTGGATGGCCCCCTTGTGAGCCTTCAGACCTCCTTCCTGGCAGTGAAAAAAATGCTCATTGTTTCACCTTAATAACAAGTAAAGACAAAAATATTGGAATGCCACTTCTTGTTTTGCAAAAAACAAGTTTATACAAGAGTCCTTATTGGTCCAGAATGATGGTGATGGCCTGCCGGCTACTCAACAGCTTTGAATTGTATGACTTTCTTGACCAAGAAAGATTCCAACTGTATATGGTTGTAAAGAATGTGTGTGGTCATCTGACTATAACAACCAGAAACTATGACTAGAACTTTCCATAATGTGATGCTACAAAATTTTTTACTTCATTAATAAATGCTGGAAACAAATGTGGTACTGGTGCCACTGTAGTTGGAGGAATACCGGTCCAGGGCGCTTCCATCCTCGTGCGATGCGTTTGTGTGAAGTTTGGAATTTGGGCAGCACTGTAGTGACTCACGGCGCTGTTTAAGCTTGCAGAACTGCAGGGCTGTCAGGCCGCGAGCGTGTCTGGACCGTGACAGATGCGTGTAAGTGCGTCTAGCCGAGAGTTAATCGTGAGGTTAGCACAGAGGGCCACGCTAATGCGATCTGCTCACAGTCACTTACTTGGTGCTGGTGTGATTTATTGCCAGCTGATAGAGATAAAGATAAAGTCTGGGATCTTACGTCTCTCACAGTCCAATCCAGTCCGTTTGACTTGTGGACACTAGATAGGTGTTGATGGTTCAATGAGTGTGATGTACCAGTGCAGGGTATCCATGGTGTTACCGTGTGACTTGTGCACATTGAAATAGCTGCAATGGGCTCCATCACATTCTGAAATGCACGCCACATACACTATTTGATGGCAGATGAAAATGACTTGTTTGAATGCATGCCGCAAATTGTGTAATAACACTTCAACAAACGCTTATTATAGTTAATGCCAGAAACATGATTACGCTAATTATGTAATTCACACCGCTTCTTTTTAATTGCCCTTTTTTTTCTCACATGAATTAACCCCATTTCTCACTCATCTGCCTTCTTGTTTTACTACTTGTCTACTTTTGGTTACATGATCTGCATGACATGGGAACAACTGGCAACACGCTGTGACTGATAAGGCAGACTAGGTGAGTAAAACTGATTTTGTTTCAGATATGCGTGTGTCTCATGTTGCAGTGTGTGTGTGTGTGTGTGTGTGTGTGTGGGATGCAGGGTTGTTGGAAGGTTGTGTTGTTGACAGAGTCATGGCCTGGGGTGAGCACTTGAGGGTAATTATCATTGAGCTGAGCAGGGCTGAGGAACCTGTCTACCTGCAAAGTGATAGCAGGAGTCTCACACAGACGAGTGATGTGTAGATGCATACCTGATCCACAGCCAGACCCCACTCTCTCTCTCTCTCTCTCTGACTAGCTGCACGCTTGTAGTTAATGCAGTTGCTCTCTGCATATATTGGAACCTTTGTATTTATGATGCTTCGCTTTACAATTGAGCATTTAAAATCATCTGTTTTTGAAAAACGATCAGATACAACCGATCGACAAAAAATATTTTTTCCATGTAGGTACCCAGATGATTAAATGTGTGGGTGCTGGGTACCCCTAAATGTGAGAACTGAACGAAGTGTTTCATAGCTTTTGCACAGTTAATAAGATCCTGTGTAACCCATACCAGGATAAAGTAAAACTAACACTTACCGTATTGGCCCGAATCTAAGCCAGACCCTTAATTTTGAGAAGGATTCAGAGAAAAATATAAAAATTGAGAGAATAAAACTTGATCTAGTATTTTATTCTCTTTGGGCTGGTGTGGTGGATACTGGGCT
>JAOUQU010014624.1:0-18311 GCA_028566735.1 Ammoglanis amapaensis | reverse complement strand
CACCTTTACACCAAAGAAAATTCCTAGTCTGTGAATCCTGTTCATTGACAATGGCAATAATAAACAGATTCTGAGATTCTGATTCGGAAGAACCTTATGCTTGTTACAGAAACATATTTTGTTTCAAAGTATCTCTAAAAGATACTCCCTCATAATCAGATTCAGTACAGCAACCAATCTGTCAAAAAAGTGGTACTAGAATACTAAAATTATATTCAAATAACTGTATACTTAAAAATGTAAGTTTTTGCCTTCTGAGAGAACCTGGAGAGAATGATCTAGAAGTGCTAAAAATATTTCTTATTCAAATTACTGTTGTTTATTATTGTTGCATGCCAGAAGGGGTGCAACATTTTGATTATCTTGCAGCCTGTTAACTTGATCACTAAAAGCCCCAGAAGCACCTATACCACAAATCATAGATGCTCTTTTCCTGGAAAAGCTGAGATTTCCTGTCAAAACACCAAAACCACCAAATTACCAGGGGCCATTTCGTGTGCCAATTTTGCAGTGCTGCTAGCTCGAATATTCCTGCTACAGTTTAATTACAGTTAGTTTGCTGCTAGATAAAACATAGTTTAGTTAGTAGCTAATAAAGTATTTGCAATACTAGAGGTTGTTGTTTCACTTTTTATGCTTATATGTAAATAAGAAAGCATGGACACCTATCTACAATGCTGTATACTTTTGAATAAACATTTTAGGTCATTAGCTTTAGGTCATGTTTTTGTTAAGCAAGTGATCTTATTTATTTAGTTCATGTTTTTGCTTGTATTTATTGAACAGGTTTTATTGAACAAGTAAACATTACTGTTGTGGCAAATGGTTCTTTGAGCAGTATATTCTTAATGGACCCTGTTGTTATTTTAAGAATAACTTTATAACTTGAATAATTTAAGAACAACATTTATTACTATTCAGCAATTTCCCGTACCATGGTAGATAATTCATGAACATACATTTATCACACCAGTCTGAGGTAGAGAAGATTTTTATTTACTATCCTACATCAGTAATTATATGTATACTTTTTAGTGCATCTATTTCATGCATATGTTTCATTATTATGATTCTTTATATAGATCATTTGTGGCGATTGTGACACATACTGATGAGTCACACTGATGAGTCAGACACTCTTTCTACCCTAGTAACTGCAGCCAGGGCTCCTCACCGAGGCGGGGCTGAACCTTTTGGAGTAGTATTACAGTATTGCAGCTGTATTAAGGCGTTTATTAGGTGTTCATTTCCGGGCGTGTTAAAAGACATTACGCGCGTTCTGGACGGCATTTTTACAGATTTCGCGCGCTTTACACACCGTAAAAACCAGGCGAATTCTGACCCAATCGCTCGCCATAACCAAAAGACTTATCGACTTTAAGTCCGCTCTTTCCTCTCTGTTCATCTCCAGTCGGCGGAGCTACAGCAGCTGCTTGTGGCGCAGATAAAAATGACTTCAGTTCTCAAGATTTTTAAACCCTCGGCCTTTACAGGTAACTTTTATTTTTTGATTCATTTCTTATTCTTCGAATGTATATTTAATCGGAAAGTGTCTGCAGGGTCGAATGTTACAATTACAGACTAGTAAAAAGCTATGATGTGCATGGGCACGCACGGATTGTAAAACTAGAATTGCAGGTGATCTGCATCGCATTTTTTACATGCTTATTTACATGTCAACAGTTTATATAAATTATATAAATGTGGGACAGTAGCATCGCTGAACAATTTTTCGGCTCTCGTAACTTTAATCTGATTTGTGGTTTTATTGTGTTTACAAATCAAGAAACAAACTAAATCGACAAGCAAATAAAGCAATAGACTACACGTAATAAGAATAGAATTATTATTAATTAAAACAGTGATTACTGCTTTATTCCAATGCTGGTTCCAAGTGTATTTGAGGAATACACGTAAACAGGAATCTAAATACTAGTGTCCATTCATTCAGACCTGGTATCATGACAGTCCAAGAAACGGATTCAGATGTTACAGTTAAACGTTTTCGAGTTGGTGCATTAAAGTAAATTATTATCCAGCTAATTGACAATAGTTGTGTGTTTTTGTAATAATGTTTTGTGTAATACATTGTTGCAACGCGCCTGCATGTATTTTTGTTCTCCAGTGCATATGAAAGACTTGGGCCATGCAGTAGTCTATAAACGTTACAACTTACACATAACAGCTGATGGTTACAAACAACTAAAAATATATATTTTAAATACGGGTTTGTGTGTGTTAAAAATGTTAGGATTTAACGTAGAATCGGTTGGTTTTACAATCGAATCTACCATTCATACTTTCCATGAATTCCATGAAGTATTGCCTTTAAACCTAAACTGGGTAAAATATTTTCAAAGCGATAAAAATGCCCGAAATAATGTAACTTTGAATAAGACTGTGTTATATAGTCATTGATTTTGAAAGCCATTGGTAATGACGAGAATTTAAAAACGAATAGTCGGCCTATATTAGCAAGTTGGATGTAAGCCTATAACCTAATATATTCATGTGTTTATGTTTTGTTTGCTTCAGCCACAAATCAATTTAATAACATCCAACACTGGTCTTTTTACATTTTAAGATTCTAGTTACAAAGTAACTCCCCAGACGTAATATCAAATGTCAAAAGCCAGATGTTAACGTCAACTAAACTAAATAAACACAGCTGATAAATGTATTGTTAGACAGGATCGGATAAGATTTATACAGAATTTTTAAATATTCGCATGCAGGGGTGAATAATTGATCTGATTTACTACATTTACATGTCATGTCATTTTAAGCATTAAGCAGACGCATTACACACAGTTTCGAATACAAAGAAACCTTGGAATAATTCTCTTTTATCATATTTAGTAAATTCAGTAATATCAGCAAGATTATTAGTTTTAATGCTTGTTTCACTTTTAGTGCTATTTTGAAGATTGTGGTTAGATTTGTGTCCATGCGGAAGATTTTTACACAATGCCCAGTTTTATATTTAACATTTGATATAACAGTTCTTTAAAACATTTTACTGTTTATATTTTGGGTCTAAGCATTTAGTGCAATGATTATGAAAATAATTTGTTAATATTAATACGCTTGTTTAACTCACAAATGGACAAACGGAAATGTAAGAATCTCTTTGATAGTTTTAGGCTGTATGTAACTGTTAAATACATAATGTAGTGTTTATATTAATTATATTTTACTAATCCTTTTTAATGATACATTTGAGTTGTTTAGTTAAACTACATCCACCTCATTAATTGTCCGTATTAAAGGTCCGCATGTTTACATTTGTTTAAAAATATAATGGTGTATGGGGTGTGCTATTTTTGTCTAAATGAATGTATGATGTACTTCTATTAGTACCATATTACTACTACATTAGTACTACAAACCGGCTTTATTTAAAAAAACCGTTATAAACGTTATTGAACAAATGGCAAATATAATGAAGACGAAACAGTAAATGCAAAAACAGTAACTAAATAAAAATAACAAAGTACACACATTACAAATCGAATCAAAGTAAAATGTGAAAACAGTTGGAAAAATAAGAAGGGGTACCATCAAGAACCTTAAAGGGTCGAATTCGAATTAATAGGTTATTATTGCTTTAATAACGGAATCGTTTATCTGATGCAATTTGGTCGACAACTATATTGCAAATCTGTATAATAATTATAATTTATTTGTCCGTCTACTGAATGATACACGTCTACGAGTGTTTAAGACGTGTGTGGTACACGGACTAGGCGGACAGTTTTTAGGGGATCGAACATTTGGGCAACGATTATTGTTATATATACTGAATCAAACCCCGTGTATTTTTTCTCTCCATTATTTTCCCATACGACCTCTTAATCCCATGAAATAAATAACCCCACTTTCATTCTTTTGCTAGGATTATGACAGCCTATAAAACATATTCCAAGTCCCGTCATTCTTTCTCTGGCGTATAATGATTAAAATGATTGAAAAGTGCCTAGCAAAACGAAACTCATTTAAATCGAGACTTTAATAATGTGATATCTATCATACCGAAACTTAAAGGTTTGGATAGGTATATTCATTCGCATTTGTTAAGCACTTAATCTTTTTATTTTTACAATTTATAATATGTTTCAGCAGAGATTTTGACCAAGACTGTTTATTCCTACACTTATAGTACAAGTGCATAAATGCATGCATGACCGACCTCCAGTCTTCCATTTTTGTATTGCAGTGATTTTTAATAGGAGGTGTGGTTGCATTTTGAGTGCATCTGAAAATTTGCTAGTCATACTTCATTCATTCTCAACTCTTGTCCCAAAGATATTTTGAAAACGGTATCAAAAGTGTCGAGCAAGCACAGCTTTGTTTGGAACAATTACTTGAACTACCGAAGCAACCGGATCTTGTAAAATATTTAAACCAGTCGGTTGTGCTAAAAAGTGGCTGAAAAAATATGATTACACTTTCTGGTGTATAAGACGTTTTAAATGTGTTCAATTAAAATGAATTGGTTTTTTTACAGTCGCGAACACATTTAGCGTTGTGGAGGTTTAAACAAACCAAAAGTTATGAACTGTTTGGTGTTTTATGAATGAATATTAAATCTTGGCACACACTACTTATACATTTACTTAATAAAACCTGAAAGAAATGCAACTGCCTCGAATGCATTTCTAATAAAAAATAACAAAAAAAACTCACCTTATTTTGCAATAAATCCAGTAGATTTTTAAAAAGCTGACAAATAGCTTGTTAGCAATGCGTACAATGAAAGTACAAATGGGGGTTGTGTGTAGAGCCCAGATATTTGCTTAGACTTTTGGTTTCATTTTGTGTTACTGGGCTTGTGCACGTTACACAAATGTTCCCCAAACTGCCATTCAGAGACCAACGTGAAAAAGAATCACGTTTTATACAATCGTGTTCGTGTACAATCCGGTGCTGATCTAATCTAATCTTTAATCGGTTTACAGGAAATGTATTTTTACTTAAAATAATTAAGCTAGACCTTGTGTTTGAGGCACATTGTACATCCACTTATTGGCCTAAGTGTAAAAAATACTACATACCGGTTAACTGAGACAATGAGAACCTGTAACACGAAGTGAACAATATCACCTGAATGTAAAACAACGTAATAAAGTCAAATTATTGCAAAAAGGCAATTATGAAAATGTTTTTATAGACTTATGATCTATTATCTAAATCTATTTTAGTTAGAAACAATTGTGATTTATTATCTAAAATGTTCAGATTTATTTTATTACGTTTTTATTTATTTATTCATATTTAAAAAATAAAACGTATAAACTATACTTATAAGTATTTTGCTATAAGTATAATTAATTCAAAAATACATTTAATACAATTGAAAAAACATTTTGATGCACTTTTTGTGACGAGGTGCCGCGGTGCGTTCTGGGTAATGTAGTCCAGAAGTTGAAGTAATGTTAAGTTAAAAGTAATGTATCCAATTTATGTGAAACATTTATGCATATTATTGCTATTTAAACGTTATATTTTAAACTTTGGCTTCTTGCTTATTTTTTTTACCACAAAATTCATTTCTCAATATTATATTAAACCTACTCATGGGTTAGGGTTAGGTACCTCGAATTCATCTTACTTGCATGTTTCGGAAATTTGGAAAGTAAATCCTGTGATGTGGGAAGAACATGCAGGCATGATTCAGGTTCTTGCTTAAATACCCAACAGTGACAAAGATTGGATTTGAACCCCCAGTTCTTCCAGTTGGTATCTTAACAGTGTCCATAATAAGCAGGGATGCAAATAATAGGTCACATAAAAAATAATCCTAAATGACGTATTTGATGTTTTGTAAGCTCTTTGTGGGCTGTGACATTTCATGTTAGATGCTTCCTGCTAGTTTGAACGTGATTGGTTTATTCTGAACAAAGTCATATTCCTATTTATATGAGTTATCTACACTCTTTGTAGTTTCTGTAAGTCTCAGTTTAAAGCAATGTTTTTCTATTGGATGGTACAGAAAATACTCCACAGTAAAGATAATGAAGAAAACAAATCTGACATTTCATAAGTGTGTAGCAAATAAAATATTTATCCACTAACCACCAGCCAAAACACTTGCCCTAAACTGTGAGAAAAATTGTGAAATGAACTAGAATCTGAAAAACAGCTTTTAGCCTTTAACCTACAAGGTCAAAACCTCAAGCCTGCTTTCTGATCAAATGATGAATGTCAATTGGCAGGTAAACAAACCTTTTTATATGTAAACTCATATAAAGAAGATAAACTTTAAACATCTTACTTGTCACTGTTCAATCCATAACTTGGAAATGGAAGGAGTCTGTTACCAAACAATTTAGTCTCTCGTTTTAAATGCTAATACATGTAATGCATACAGTACTAAAATGCTGAGGTATTGTAAAGCAATTGTTGTTGAGTCATTCTGTATTTTATGCATTTTTCGAACTAAGACATTATAAACTACAGTATGCAGTTGTACAGTGGATCCATTTAAAGAAGCTAACCAATAATTTTTATTTTCAAAAAAGCATCCAAGCTTTTTATAATAAACTTCCAAAAAATCATTCTGATAATATCAACCAGTGTAGTGTTGAGGCAGCGCGACAATCAGGTGAAATGTTCCATCTAGTGGACATTCGGTATTTTGCAGCCGCTTTTATTCAAATATCCAGTCTATAATAGAAGCAATCGACGGTTTTCAAGGGTTTGAACCAGTGACCATCTCCTTGCTAGTCAAGCACCAGGCTATAACTGGCAACTTTCCACTGGGATTCATGGTACATTATATTGCTAACTAAACACAAATATTTGGAAGGTAACAAATATGCATTTAACTTGTGTATATGTTCAAATATGTGTTTTGTGTGTGTTTCTATTTTAGTTTTAATTACATTGGCATGGCTGTGTTTGTCATCTGCTGCACTTGAACCCACTGCTGAAACGCTGACCGATTGTGCTGTCAATGTTCTGCCAGGCGGCCATGTTCAATACAACCTGCCATCTTCAATCAAAGAAGCAATGCAGGACATCAGCTGTGAGGCCTATTGGAGTGATATGGTAAATGTTTTATTCTTTTGCTTTCTGTGCATTAGAGTTATTACTACACTATATTGCTAAAAGTATTCGCTCACCCATCCAAATTATCGGATTCCAATCGTGTTTCAATCACTTCCATGACCAAAGGTGTATAAAATGAAGCACCCTTTTTAACCCTTTTTTTACAAGCATTTGTGAAAGAATGTGCTCTTAGGAGCTCAGTGAATTCCATTGTGGAATAGGATTCCACCTGTGCATGACCTGGATGGAGTCTTGTGTGGATGTCCTGACCTCAACCCAATAGATACACCTTTGGGATGAATTAGAGTGTCTGCTGAGAGCCAGGCCTTCTCGTCCAACATCAGTGTGACTTTACAAATGCACTTCTGTAAGAACGGTCAAAAATCCCCATAAACACACTCTTGAACCCTGTGGACTCAAGAAGAGTTGAAACTGGTCTAACTGCAAAAGGTGAACCAACGTCATATTGAACCCTATGGTGTATTATGGATTAAGAATGGGATCACTTAAGTTCATATGAGTCAAGACAGGTGAGCGATTACTTTTGGCAATATAGTTTATGTAAGTACCTGTAAGTACTTAGTAAGTAATGTAAGTTGGATTGCCGTTTTGCAACAATCTCAAACCATTTCCATTTTATTGATTGAATAGTGATAAGTGAGTTGTTTAGAGCTTGGGATTTTAAAATATTTTTAAACCCCGACCTGTCTGGTTTGTACTTTGGTCTTCATGATGCAATTTGATCAGGATTATGCACTCATAATATTATGTACATGTCATAATAATCTTACTTCCTTTTTTCCATTTAGAGTGATACTGTTTTGGTCAATTATTACCAAAACATCACCAATGTTTCCTACCCAAACATCGCAGCCACCAGTGATTCAGTCACGTTGGAAGAATGCAAAGACTTGATATATAAACTCGACTGCCCAACTTCTGATGTAGGTCTATTAGCACATGGTGCCTTTTCTACACATTAAAAACATTGGGTGGATACACATTGGGTGAATACTTCAAACTACATGTCTTTGGTCTGTGGAAGGAAACCAGAGTACCCGGCAGAAACCCTTGCAGACACAGGGAAAATATGCAAACTCTGCACAGAAAGCTTCTGGGTCGACCCGAGAATCAAACTCTGGTCTTCTAGCTGTGCTACCGTGCCGCTCGCACCTTTATACATATCAAAGATTTATAATTTGTTTGTTTGAAAATCTCCCATCTGTACAAAGTGTACTTGCATCATGCACTTGTGACATCACATGTTGTTCACGTCATAATCCGTTTGTACGTTTGTTAAACTTTTTTTCATTCAAATACTTTAAATACAAATTGCTGACTTTGATTGACTTTGTCATTTATTAATTATGTTTCAGGTCATCAAGATACTTCGGTGCTTGTGTAAGTAGTGTGCTCATGTAAAAGTGCTACATCTTTACTTTAAAATGACTGGAAACAGCTAATAAAGGAAGTTAACTGAGGAAGCAGAAGTAAATTCAGGATTTAGACACTAACAAAACATCACAAACAGGAAACTTGGTGATGACACTGTGCCTTTCAGTGTTTAAACACATTTAAACATATTTTCATTTATACACAGTCATGCTATACACAAATGCATGATGTGTAATAATCAATCTAAAAAAATTTGAACAGGATTGTTGTAATGACTACACTGGGGTTTGGTTTCTACAGTATTTTAAAACATAAACATGTATTCTACAAGTTTCACTGATACTGATTTTACTATATTTAAGTATAAACCCTACAGGATAAGTAAGGATTCCATATTTAGACTATACTGAACAGTGAAATGCTTCAAGCAGACTAAGTAGCATCTGGAACCACACAAAATTCCCAAAAGTTCTAAAAGAGTTTAGTACAATCATATGTACGTATATCTGTTTTGTCTTAACGATGAGCTCCAACAAACTGACAAACTAATTCTCAAGATCGTGATTTTTTTTATTTCAGGTCAAAATGCCTCCCATACAACACCCAAAGGTACAGTAATAGACCAGTTAGAAGCTCTCTTTGTTAATCTAGATAATATTGCACCAAGTGTTTCCTTTTTTTTCAAAAGCAAACTATTCTCAACAAGACTTCGGAAACACAAACAATCGATCTCATTCTCTGGACAATCTGCACAAAGGTGTTTATGCAATTATTATTTTTTATTGGTTGTTGCTTATTAACCTACAAAATCATCTTTTTTACAAAGGTGGAAAAAAACTCACTGAATAATAACTATTTTAGTAGGCTAAATCAGCTTAAGTCGTCTTAAGAAAATAGTCAAGTATTACATATTATCTACTTTTTTTTCGAACAAATTATTTGGAATTTAGGGCAGTGTTCTTATCTGTGGTTATTCTTATCTGTGGTTAAACCTTCATCATGCTTACTTGGTTCATCAGTTTAAAAAGTTTGGGTGGAATTTCAATCTCAGCCTGCAGATAGCTTGTAAAATGTGAGAGTTTAGTGAACAAATGATCAATTTTAACTTTTACTCTGAGATCACATGATTTTTATGTTTAGTCAGGAGGGCAGTTATCACATGTTTAGACATTGAATGTGTGTTGCACAATACATCTTGTACTTTAACACTGGTCACGGTACAAATGAATATGGTATTAGACCATGATGGAAGTGAAAGAGCAGTAATCCCCAATAATAGTGGGGTTATTCACAGTCTGCATGCAATCAACAATTTTAAAATGCAAACATTTATTAAAATTACCTGCATTTTGTGCATGCACTCTGACACTTTCATTGGTGTTGTTTAAAATATAAGTCTTGGACTTTTTTAACAGAATTTCATTGAAATTATTAGTAATATGTACGTTTTCCTACCTTCATAATGCAGTATTCCGCTCAGCAAATAAAATCCAACTACTGAAATGTTATCTTCTCTTTTTTCCACTCTCATAAGAGTAGGAGGGGTTGGTGATGTAATTTATTTACTAGCCGTGCTCGACTGGGATGTTACTGGAAGCACTAGTGCTTTATATTACACACTATAAACTGTTGGTTTTATACCAGACTGTTAGATCTTCTCTTGTATTATTATTCTGACAGTGGCTTGGTGGATAATACTGTCAGCTTACAGAAAGAAAACCATTTGAGGTGAAGGGTTCTTATACCTTTCCTTGAGTTAGTTTTCCCTCTATTCACATGGTTTCTCTCAAGCTTTGGCATTACAAAATTAAATTCAAATGATACTTGTCTGATGAGGGAAAGGGTGTAACAAAGAGGGCTGATTCTTATTAGAAAAGTGATTCTGATGACAAAACAGTAAAAATTGTGAGACATACACTGACCTCTTCCATTGTTATGTTTAATTACGCAGTATGTATGATTGTATCAAAAACTGGTACTGCAAGTACATTCAAAAGTTCTGTAGAGCAGGGGTAGGCAACTTATAGCACATGTGCTTAGGTGAAACAAATTAACTTGGCACAATGATTGGATGGAGTAAAAATATACTTCATGTTCTGGATCTTATTGATTGGATTCATCCTTACAAACATTTCAGACACTTGATCGATATTTCCACTTGTCATGCACTCAGCATAGCAAACATTTGTACATTGTGACAAGGATTTGAAAGCACCACCCACAGAGGCCACCCACAGGTCGGGAGAAAACAATTACAAGCTAGGCAACATGGGAACAAACAAACAAATTGGGAAGGAAAAAGGCTCACAGAACAAAAAACAGGAATTTTCTTAAAGCATTGCTTCTCAATTTAACCTACAAGACAAATATGCGTAAAACCACTTGTAGGCAAAAAACATACACCATAGCACTATATTGCTAATTGACAATGGGAGTGCCAATGACACCTACTGTAATGGATGCACCTTTACACTTTATTCTAGTACAGAAAAGAAAAAGCATGTTCACAAACTTAGAGACCATCAGGCGCAAAGTGCTGTGAATAAAGTGCTTATGTAATTGGGTTCTGCTTGTAATTTGAGCTTGATGGAGTGGTAATGGCGATGGGAAGAAAAGTACTAGAGGTCCATAACACATTGTACCTTGAACTTAAGCCAGAAACTTCCAGACATATCATCCAATGTTATTTTTTATCTGGAAAAGCTTACTATGAAAGAAATTGACTGTGAATGGAAGGGACAATGTTTTTAGCATTTTGAATAATTTTCACCACTGTGACCATACACACTCCATATTTGAGGCACCTGGGGAGCAGTTAGGGGTTATGTGCCTTGCTCAAAGACTCTCAGAGTTGATCCGGCAACTTCCTGATCACAATCTCAGTTCTCTAACCACCAGACCATGACTGTGCTCATGCGAGACAAGACGTCTATATTATTTCATATACAGTGCCTTGCGAAAGTATTCACCCCCCCTTTACATTTTTCCCTATTTTACTACATTACAACCTGTATGTATTTTTTTTAAATCTGAATTGAATGTGATGCATCTGCACAAAATAGTCTACGTTTTAGAAGTGAAACGAGAAAAAAATATATGTACAGTGGAACCCTGGTTAACGAGCACAATCCGTTCCGAAAGGTCGATCGACATTTGAAATGTTCACTATCAGAAACACATTTCTCCATAAGAAATAATGGAAATACAATTAATTCGTTCACAGCCCCGGTTACTCACTAATATATGAACATAACAGGTGTTTTAAAAATGTGAACAGTTATAATACAGCACACATGGAGTTAAATAAACATAAAAAGTATTTAAACATAGGAAAACATTTAGTAAACACGATAAAATGGACCGTTTTGACTGTGGTGTGACGGTGTGAGTGGATGGGGGGGGGGGGGGATTCGGGTTGTCCCGCTCCATGAGAACGTCTGTCATTGTATAATCGGGAGTAATTTTCCTTATCGGACACTTTCAGATTAAAAACGTGTCCAGTGTCTGTTGTTCACTTTCACCTGCCGTATTTCAGTCGTGATCACTGACACACGCACGACTTGTTTAAACTTAGAAATCATGACTTTTTCAGTTCAATTGTTGGCGTCGCTGATGTAGTGACGTTCACTATCCGAAATTAAGATTGTTATCCTGAGCAAATTTTTTGCGAAATGGTTGGTTGTTATCCGAATTGGATGCTATCGGGGGCGATTAATTGAAGAAATTGTGAATATTTAAAAATTCTCTCTATTCATCCTCCCTAGAACCTTTGCAAGACTTTTAAAAATATAATAGGACACTTCCACAATACAACATGGCAAAATTTGGCAGATATTCATGAACATAAATAAAAGATAATTGATTTGAACTTTGTATTAAGGTTTACTTAAAAGCATGCTGTGCTTGAGTGATGAGTGTGCGCAGTACAGAGAAATTATAAACAGTAATAATAAATAAATGTTTTTATGGTGTGGTATTTTAGAAATATAAATAATATAAAAGCTTTTTGATGACTCCGAGTAGTACAAACACACATGAGGAAAATCTAGATGAACCCAGAGATGTAGGTAAATAGGCTTAATGGTTCAAGCCACACTACCTCCAAGTTGCCAATCAGCAATGCCCTTAACCCTCATTTGCTTAAAAGATAATATACAAAATGGATCTAACTGTAAGTTGCTTTAGATAAAGGCATCTGCTAAATATTGTAAATGTAAATGTATTGGTGTGTGTGTGTGTGTGTGTGTGTGTGTGTGTGTGTGTGTGTGTGTATTAAGTGAGCACATTTCGTCTTACTTGTGAATGAACCAAGCGATGCAACAACTGATATAAACACCATCTTTCTCTAATAAACTCAAATTCAAAATATACAGATGTACAGTACAATGAAATGTTTCTCTTATCTCTCTGTCTCTCTCTCTGTATATCCGAACTTGTCTGGAAGTTGGGGTCATAGCGCAATGTACAGCCCCTGGAGCAGACCCTGGAGGTTAAGGGTCTTGCTCAAGGAGTGGAGCAGAGCCTGGATTCGAACCCCCAACCTTTGGGTTCCCAGCCCAACGCTCTACCCACTAGGCTACACTGTCCCTGTGCCAAGTAATAGCCAGCAAAAAAAGGATTGAAGGTTATCTATGCAGTCATGTTAAAACTTTTTACATCCACGACACACTGTGGAAATGGGTGCTGGTTCTTTGAACTTTTGAAAGACCACAGGGCCACTTTGCACCCACATAAGCAACATACTCTATTTGTGTAAGTGTATTTGATGTCATTAGGTAAACAACTTAGAATATCACTTTTATCCTGAAAGCAAATGTGGAAAGATACTCCTTTAATAGAGAAAAAATGGACGCAAAAACTATTTAAATTATGTATGTGGACATCATGTGTGATAAACTAGACAAACATAATAAACCAGGCAAGTGAATTTGTGCCATTTCACGGAAAAATATCAGTTTACATTAGAGTTGTTTTTTTATTTCAAGCTTGCTTAGAGGTCAAGCTGCATTTAGCTGTCTCAGTCAATTAATATTAGCTAATAATATAATAATAACTGACAAACATTTAATAGCCTAGACTTCTAAACCATTATGCAAGTTTATTGATACTTAAAATATTGTGTACATGATGGCACAGTGGAGCAGCTTCTAGAGAAAGTGCTACACAGAAACATTTCCCAAAAAGGTTCAAAGGAAACCTTGTCCAGCTTATAAATCTGCTTTGTGCCCACTCAAAAGAAAAAAAGTTAATAAATGCAAACGTAACTGTTTGGTAACTGTACACTTTATCTGTAACCAAACAACCGAGTCAATTTAAAATAAAATATTTGCTATTTGGTTTGCTTGCTAACACATTAGACAAGCTGAATGACACCTTTATTATTAAGGAGCCAGTCTACATGTATATTAAAATTATATTTTTGGGGTATCTTTTAACCTTTGTAACCTAAATTATAGTTAAATCTATTGTGAAGCATAGATTAGCATCTTGCAATATGCAAAACAACAGTAATGAACAAGACTTAAAACTGGTCTTCAGTATCAGCACAACCCCATCTAAGAAGACGCTAAACACGTCCATGTCATGTTTCACATCTAAAAAGCTTATTAATAACTACATTATTGAAGTGATGGGCTTTCATAATATATAAAACGATAATATCCAATGGTGCATGCTCAGTAAGCTATTCTCAACTGATAAAAACACAGGAATACAAGCAGTATGGTACATTAATGTCATGTGAAATTAACCACGTCAAATTATCAAATCAAAGTTTCGATTCTATTCTGCTGCAGGCATTAGCAACCAAAAGTTTAAACTGACTAATTAATCAGCTTTCTAAATTTCAACACATCACTCCAACCATTAGTTTAACTGAACCAGCAAATGAACTTCAACACAATCGATGTTCCAGCTGCTGTTTGTGCCGTGATTACAGACCCCAGGTGTTGAAAACTCCTGCCAGAATTGATTTGATGGGTGTAGATGAATCACTATTTGTGAACGACATTTATTTCTATTCTAAGCTAGCTGTACTCAACATTTCCATCATTACCTGCAATATGATGCAGGTAAACTGTAAAGACCAAAAGATTTGCGTTGAATGTTCACATTATTCTGCAGCTTAGTCATCCTGCTGCTGCCAGTCATTATTATTGATAGAGAGAGAGGCAAGGTTATAAAGTCTCTCTCTGTCTCTGTATCTCTGTCTGTATCTCTGTCTGTATCTCTGTCTGTATCTCTGTCTGTATCTCTGTCTGTATCTCTGTCTGTATCTCTGTCTCTCTGTCTGTCTCTCCGTCTCTCTGTCTGTCTGTCTGTGTCTGTCTCTCTCTGTGTCTCTGTGTGTCTCTCTGTGTCTCTCTGTGTCTCTCTCTCACTCTCTCTGTGTCTCTCTCTCCCTGTGTGTGTCTCTGTGTCTCTCTCTGTGTCTCTCTCTCTGTCTCTTTCTGTCTGTCTCTCTGTGTCTCTGAATAACAGTAGCTGTGGCAGCCATATTGGAATCCAAGAATTGTAACTGGCAAATAATTCATTCAAACAATACACCTTTGTAATATATCATTATATATATCATTCCAAACACTTTAGCACTATATTGATCATTATATTAAATTACTATCACTTAATTAGGTTAAGCTTACTGTCACAATTATTTTTACTTTAACAATCCAAAAATGCCACAGTGCACATATCAGGTCACATATCAGATCCTCTCACACCCTTTTACAACTTTATGTTCTGTATACACAAGTCAATTACCAATAATATGATTCACAGTGTACATAGGCTCTCCAACGTGCTTTGAATAGAAGTTTGTGAATTAGTTAACTCATTCCATCACCATTATGTGGCGGACGGGAAAGCTTTCTTTCATCTTTTATTATTAGTGGTGATTCGCTAACGAGATTCATCGGATACTTTTCTTGTGGTTTTATTAGTTCAGTACCAGGATGAGTTGAGCCATTAGTATGCTCACTCAGACTTGATAGTAGCTGGTAGGTTTGCAAATAAAATCTGTTTTATTTGCAAATAAAGAATTAATATAATAATTGTATGCCAAGATCTAAAACATACTTACAATCTTTCGATTTCAACTAGGTGCACAATATTTGCAAATGTGATAACTCACAACCAACTCTACTACAGTATTCTGACAGCTTACAGATCTTATGTTCTTATGATTTTGTGAATTATCAACTAAAAATAGAAGTCATTAATTTTACTACCTATTGGCATTTTTATTTATGTGAGTAAATTAAGGTAGTTATCACCAAATCTGCCCACTTCTGTGTAGGTCAATGGTCATTAATAAGACAGGGCAATTTGATAATGCTTATACATGCAAGAAGAATCTTTGATCATGACCAATTAAACGTTATTTCCTCCAATCAAGAGCTTATATATTTCTCATGAAAAGACGACCCTAATGCAAACTTAATTTTCTTGAACCAAAACTGTTAAAGCATCCATACAAAAAATATATTATGGTCCACTCAGTGCTGGTAAGAGCTTTACTCACTAGAGATGGACATCTTATATTCTCTGGCAGGCTTGCATGACTGCCGGTCTAATTAGTGTTAAATGCCCAGTCTGGCACTATTCAGTCTATTTAAGCCTCACAGACCCAGTGCGGCTTGCTGGCTTGTTGTCCTGATACCGTTAGCACAGTGTTAAGATCCATGGCATCTCCTGTGCAGGTAGGTTGAAGGAGGAGATTATTGTAAAGGTGACAGCTTGTTCCAGGGACAGCTTTCATTTCACATGGTAGCCATATGGTGTCGTAGCTCCCTATTCCTGAGTTAGAGTTTGTAAAGTAAAGTTTTTTTTATCACCCACTTGTGGCAGAGGCCAGGATTTCAGTTTAGCCTGATTTGTGTTTGCGTGTCTGCTTTTCTGTTGTTCACAGACAGCAGTGGCTGAATGGTGCAGCCTTGATGCACTTGTGCGTGACCTCAGAGGTCAGGGTTCTCAACTCACCATCTGCACTTTGCACATTGCCAGCATACTTATTCAAGTCATAGAAATTCGCAGATTGATAGCTAATACATAAAAGTTTTATTTTCTGCTAATAAAGAATAAGCTTAACTCCACATCTTGGGATTTGGTGTTTATTTATTATTGTTTGTGTCTTTACAGCCTCATAGCAGATGTTTCTAGTTTTGGTTTTCCTAAAAAATATGACGGAAGCTGTTGGGTTTATAACATATACACTTGAGTGATAATGAAAGTTTAGGATCTTATGCTTAAATATATTATAATGTTATAAAATAAACAGCATCAGTTGAGAGTTGAGGTGCTTTAAGATACAGCAAAACTGATTAAACTGGCTTAGGGTGTTGTGGAACAGCACAGTACACAGGTTTGTCATTAAGCACAACAGAGAATAAGACTTCATGCTGAACTGTACGAGATGAGAAATCAAACAGCAAACATGCCAAAAGAAGCTAAACAGCAAAGGGAGTCACAAAATCAGAAGAGAGAGTAAAACTGAAAATACAACATTGTTCTAAAGAAAGTCAGAAGTTGTTCAGATTTATTATGGAAATAAAGGATTCAATGGATTCATACAGAATTCCTTATTCCAAATTTGCAAAAGCAACCAAAAACATAATCTTGTCATAGTTCAGTAACAAGTCAGTAAACACTCATTTATTTAACTGCTTGAGAGACAACCCCAAGTCGAGTACAGAAACCGTAAATAAAACTGCATTAGAGTGATGTTAAGTGGCTTTATAGTTTTACCGTTAATCAGCCAAAAACCAGAAACGTTTTTTGACTAACAGTTGGTTGTAGTATGTTTTTCTGCTATAACCCTATAAGGAAAAAAATTATAAAGGTACCATACAGCAGTGGTTATTTATTTGTTAGATGAAACTATGAATGTCAAAAATGCATCATACTTGTAATACAACAGTATTGTTTTTTATGTGAATGGAAATTATAGCTTTATATATCTGTTTTATCACAGTTATATTTGTGTTCGTGCGTGTGTGCGTGTGTATACTCAGCTTCACTGTAATGTGTTGGAAAACAGAAATGTGCTCGTTTGATAGAGACAGTAGTGTTACAACAAGATAAAAACTTTTAATTTATTTAATGCAGTCACATAAAAAGCTGTATAAGCATCACAGTTTAGATTTTAGTGCTCTTTGCAAGTGCTCTCATTGCAATAAACACCAAAAAATACAATAAACTTAACCCCATGGGGCCTCTCACATTCGAAGCTTCACTAACTGAACTGTAAACACTGTTTTACAACTTGTGCTGCTTTGTGTACGTTTCATATTATGTTACATGTACATTATGCAATTATAAGAAACATTAAAATGTCTACAATCATTTGTTTTATTATTAAATATGTAGGTTGCACAAAATAAACCTTGCCAGGCCACATTACGTGAAGCAACACACTTGTAGTTTATGCTCATTAAATGCTCATTTTTTGTATAATCCATTGTTTTGATAGTCAAAAAAGGCAATGTAATGTTTAAATGTAATATCCTCGTTATTTTTATTACATTTACATTATCTTTCAGAAATGCCCACAGCACAATACCGTCACTGCTATGATTAAACATAGTCAGGTGCAAATGCTTTACTCTTCTTTAAACATATAACTAAACACATTGCTTCCACTATAATCAAATCAATATTTTGGCTCTGATCATTAAACTGTTTACAGTGGAACCTCGGTTAACGAATGCCCCTGATAGCGTCCAATTCAGATAACAACCAACCATTTCACTTAAAATTTGCTCCGGATAACAATCAAAATTTCGGTTAGTGAATGTCACTACATCAGCGACGTCATCAACACGTGACCGGTGTTGTGCCGAATTTCGACACCCCGGCAGAATCCTACTCCC
>JAOUQU010014518.1:0-18315 GCA_028566735.1 Ammoglanis amapaensis | reverse complement strand
GTGTGTGTGTGTGTGTGTGTGTGTGTGTGTGTGTGTGTGTGTGTGTGTGTGTGTGTGTGTGTGTGTGTGTGTTAAGAATGGTGTACGGTGGCGGGTGTACGGTGTGTGTTCATCAGTCAATTTCTTTTTCCGCAGTAGATAAATGGCACTTCCTGTCTGAGTGATGGTGAGAGTGTCAACACATCATACACACACACACACACACACACACACACACACACACTCTTGGAGGTTTATTGACTGGCAGTTCTGAAGCTGAATAAAAAAATTATAAAAATAAATAAATAAAAATGTTTTATTTTACTACAGAAGAATGAATTCATATTTTCATCTATGAGATTTATCTATTTTATTATTTCTGATGTAATATTATTGTTTATTGTATTTTATCTTTAATAAGAACTTTGTGCTGTGGTTGAAAAATCAGAAAAATACAAGAATGAATGTTTGGATATTTTGAGTGTTATTGTTTCCTGTTACCACTAGGTGGAAGCATTTCTGCAGTGAGTTGCTTATGGTACAAGAGAAGTTTGATTTCTCCATTAGTGACAATAAAAAACATTCCCAACTAGTGATGTAGGGAACACAATTACACCCGGGGTGTGTTGGAAATAGAACGAGCTCCAGGTCGGTGTTTGGAACAAAATATATGACAGAATACTCGTAGTGCAGGAAATAAATATAAATTTTAATAAAAACACCCAAATCTCTCAACATTAGGAATGATAAACAGCTTTTGACTGCATCCGTGACTTCAGTACATTACAATACTTACAGTTAATAATCTTAAACCCTCGATCACGCCCCCGACCACACCCAGCCCACCAAATAAATCAGGACAGAGACAAACCATCAAAACCAACCCATTTAGTGTTGAAACGAGAAACACCAAAACATGCTAGCTTAGCATCCTAAAGTAAGAACATCCTTCAAGTAAACTGATGGTGCCGCCCACTGTCTCCGCCCACTCCTTCATTTTGTTCCTAATTCAGACCCCATGATGTCCCATGATGACGTCCCCTGCTGCTGAGGCTGTATTAAAAAGTTCTGAAGTGATTCAAAAATACACAGTCAGGGAGAAATTAAGCTTCCAATATGAGTAGTGGTTATTAAAAAAAATGTCATGGGGGATTTTAAAGGAAATGAACATGTTTTATTATCTTTTTCCAAAGCCTCAGTGCGTCAACCCCCTGACTACCCCACCCGCACTGCCACCCTAAAACAAACAAAAAAATGTATTAACGGGACTGAAGGTGAGGAGACAAATCCCTGAACCAGAGAGACGAAAAATCCCTGAATTTGTGTTTTTTATCCGAATCTGTAGAATTCAAGTAAAAGTTCTGAGTGATGATGGAGCGAGAGTAGCGTCTGTATGAAACCTAAACTGAGTCGGAGAAAAAAAAGAAACAAAGACACGGTGGTGAAGGAGTCCTATTGCCTTAAGTGTTTTGTTTCTGATGTTTTTTGAGGTATATGAAATCATTTTATACATCGTTAATAAACCGTCACAGCGACATTTGTGAAGATCTGAAATTAGCACCATTCAACTTGGTTACCAAACCAAAACTGGCAAATTAACTTACTGTACAAAATCTTCCTCACAAACTCCCATTACAGATTACTGAAGGAGCCCAGAACATCGAAGCTGCCTGAGAGCGCAGACCCAGCTCACCCTATTTATACACCCAGAATCCTCTAATTAAAGTTAAATGTTAAAAACGCACCATGAGAGGCTCAAAATACAGTGAATATAAAAGTTCAGAAGCACCATGCCCATTCTAGTCTCATTCTCGCTCTCAAAACCCAGAGAGTGGGAAAAACGATAGTGTTTTACAAAAACACCAAACAGTTTCCGTAATTGCTCATAATTATGAAAAGAATTGCTTAGGATTTGAGGTAAATTGATTTTAAAAGTTTCTGAACAAGCTTAGCACCATGAAATAGCCACCACACACCATTAGCTTCATGCAGATCAGGAAGAACATCAGAACCCAGGTAGACCACTGAGAAAACAAGACTGGACACCCTGAAGGACCAGCTACAGGTCCGAGGCCCGAGTTTGTGGCAGGTCTGAAAATTGCTATTATTCAACTTCAGCATAAAGTCTAAAATAAAGTTCGGTATACTTTCTGTAATGAACTGTACTGCTGAGGCTTTTTTTCAATGTTTTGGCAGCTCGGTTTTACTATAAATCTACAAAATATTCTTAGAATACAAACTTTATTAAATGACTTGAGTGGGTCGCACTTTTATTTGGTCATGTGTAAGAAAATGATGATGCACTCAAGTTATTTATCTGTATCAAAACAGAAAATCATCAATAAATGACTTGAGCTGAATTTTCACACGCAGAGTAACATATGTTCTGAATAAAGTACATATTCTAAGAATATTTTATAGGTTTATAGTAAATAATGAGCGAAAAGTTCCTAAATCCAATAACGCACAAATAATCAGTGATTTTTGGACATACAGTTGTTTAGAAGACATTAGAAATCAATGTTTACAAATCTTCTAGTATTTTCCAGTGTTAACTGGGAACGTAAAGTAAATAAAATCATAAATGTTAACATTAATTATGTTAGAAATAAAATTTCAATAATGAAATTCTAAAACTTATGTGTATGAGCAATTATTTACTTTTATCTCAATATTTAGATATTTTACTCACTTTGTTTACTTTGATGCTCATAATTACATCTGGATTTTTTGGTCGTGGTTTCATTCTTGGGTCACATATTATGCAGATATTTAAGCTTTGGAAATTACTCATAATTGTTTTGTGATAGTAAATCCATACATGTTGCCTTGTGAATTTTTTATGTATTTTTATGTATGTATTGTTTATGAGTTCATATATTTTTTGCACTCATTGTTAAAATGCATTTTTTTGCCTTTTATGTAGAAAAGAAAAAAGAATGTGTCTTTTGACAAGTACAGCAGATTGATCTAGTATTGTTTTTACACCAATTAAGTATAAAATAGATGTCGCATGGTGGAACTTTTAGAGGTAGTGTGGGGTTCTGATGTTCCTCATATGTAAACTCACAAGGCTGTGTGTTTGTGTGTGGCCTCTATTTTTGTCCTGCAAATTTTAACATGTCTAAAATGTTTCCAGCCTGTATGTGTTGCAGCACCATAGAAGATCAGTGCATTGTAATGAAATAAATAAACCCTAGTCTCTAACTGATCTTCAGACCTGATTCAGGGTCTGTTTTGATCTGAAAGTGTGTTTGCTGAAGGTTTTTGGGCAGGAACAGCAACATCCTCGGAGTCTGGACCATGACTAATGCAGCACTCTTTAACTCGAGGTTTAAACACATGATGGTCCTCATGAGTATTGGCTGTAGGGCCCTGTGACCTTGGTGAAGGCGTATGGAGCCGAGCTGACGTAGGTATTGGTGGTGCAGGACTGAGACTTCTCCGCCAGCATCTGGATGAAACGCTTATATGGTGGCCCTGAGGGGTCTGTTGATTCTGCTTGTTCCTTCTTGACCCTCTTGTTAGCCTTACTGGGAGTCCCCTCAGTTCCGTACTTCTCTGCATCCTCCTCTTTTTCCCGGGCCTTCTCTGCCATCTTGGCTTCCCACAGCGTGACCCCATGCTTTGCCTCATTTAGGTTCTTGTGCTGGTAGAAGACCAAAGAGATCCTAGTGGGATGGGTGCGGTCAGGTTTCTTCAGGGGCGTGGTGGCATGTAACTCTCGCTTGGCACACTCGATGAGGATGGAACCGTGGCTTGGTGCCACGGCCACACCCCCAATGTCTGGGTCTAGGAAGTTGTGCTCATTGTCTGACCACACGTCTTCCTCCTCAGGTTCAGGAACAGACATGACTACTCCTGGCTCCTGCTTGACCACAGGGGACAGCATGGTTCCATTGGTGAGGTTTAGACCTATAGGCTGAGACGGGATCATTCCCTCCACACTCGTCACAGGATGCCCACTAGGGAAAAATCCCATTTCAGGCATATTTTGCATACGGAATGCGTCTGTGTTTTGGGTGAGCTGCATTTGAGGATTTTGGATTTGGTATGGACTGGGATATGTACCAAACTGACCACATTTGTTTGCAGATGTATAGTCCAGTCTCTGGTGGGGGGGGACGGGACTTATAAATTGTGCATTGGGTCCATTGTTGGGACCATAGCTGGGGTAGGGTCCGAGGTGGTGCATCTTAGCATTACTGTAACCATTATTCGGCAAACACGGTTCAGTGTAGCCTGCTGGGTAATTTATTCCGAATGCTTGGTCCGGGTAAATAGGAGGTTGTGTGTACATGTTAATATTTTTTGAATTGGAGTAGTATTGGTGGTAGCTCTTGATGGGAATCCCCTCATTACACTGGTAGCCAGGGTACAGGTTGGTGGGTGTGCCTGGGTACGGGCTGCCTGGATTCAGACCATTCATATAAGGCAGCGGTAAAGTTGAGTGGTAAGGACTCATTGAACTTGGAGGTGCGCTGAACATGTTGGGTTTTGAAGTGCTAGAGAAGGATCCTTGGGGATTGGGGAATCTGGGGTAGTTGGCGGGGGATGGAGGGTTCGAGAGGTAGACAGTGCTGGGATTCGACTGCTGGTGCTGCTGTTGAGGTTGATTCTGCTGTCCTGAATCTGTGTAAGAAAGATAAAGACACACATGAATACGACTAAATGTCTCAGTAGCATCAGTCCACCATTATTCACTTCAGAAACCAGAAAAAAAGTCTTAAAGTCATTTTCAGTAGCATGGTGGGTAACACTGCCCCCTCACTGCAGGAGGTCTTTTGGATTAGAACCTTATCTACAAAATCAGTTTTATATTATCATTTTAGTTCTTGTTATTTTAACTGCTAATAGTCTTAGAACGGTCAGTGTTAAGAGGACAAAAAATAATGCACTAAATACTTAAGTACTAAATGATTTTACATATTTAGTTTATTACTTTATATTATAGTTTGAGTTTAAATGTAAAGTGTTAAAATATAATTGTACAAAAAATGTACATATTACACACGTTCAATTTGCACAAATTCTCTTAATTGCGTCTATACCTGGTGTTGGGGCGTTCCCTCCCACACTGATATAAGAGCTCGGTTTCTGCTGCTTGGCTTGGGTGCTCTCCAGTTTAGAGTTGGGGGTGTTGAGGTGTGATTTATTTGTAGCCTTTTTGCTCTCCAGTTTCCTTTGGCGGCACGATTTGGCGGGTTCAGCAAGCATCCGGACCTGCCGACGGAAGCTACTGAGGACCTGAATGGCTCCAGTCTTGGTCTTCTCCAGCTGAGCCTGGGCGCTGCCGAACTCGTCAGTGGATGAAGGCTTGTAGAGAGGCAGCACGTGCAGCTGCTCATCCTCAGGAATCTTTGTGATCTCTCTGTTATCCTCTCGGGTTAGTGTGCAGACCTAGCATGGTGAAAGAAAGACGGATGGGTGTGGTGAGAGAGATCAACAGAACCCAATAATAACAGTAAATTTTTAAACATAAACCGCAGCAGATTATTCAGTTATAACAGATTATAACGTTTCAGACTGAGATCAGACGCTTGTGGATAAAAACGAAAAGTGGCTTTATTACAATTAAGGATTAAAACGAGACACAAGAGAGAAACCGGAACAGAACACAAGTCCAAAAACCAAAATATGCACACAAACAAAACAAGCAGGTAAAATGAAAAACAGAATAAAAAACACTTGAACAGGGAACCACAAGATCTAGAACGTTCTGTAAACCTTTGACAGAACAACAACAATACTAACAATAACTACAACAGTTTAAATACAGTCGATTATAAACAACTGTAAGCTATGAATTAGAACTCTGGAGACGCCGAGACACCAGATGGAGACGTGATTGGTGGAGACGGAACACATGATCAGATAGTAAAGTGGTAGAGTGAGTTCCCTAGTGAGATGGTGAGAAACAGGAACTTCATGAGTAACAGCTGTGATATATAAAATCCCACCAGACTCCTGAATACAGGAATCGTAATCCTCCAACAACCGGTGCGACTTTGTAACTTAACATAGTCGTACTAAAATGTTTTAATTACTGTCGTGTAGCAGATAAAATCATTTACAACAAACAATTCATTTATCATATCAAATAAGTTTGAGCTCAGTAAACAAAAACAGAATTCTTACATAAGACTGCATTGTACGATTAAAAAAGGCTTTTAAGTGTGCTATAATTCTTATTGTTATTAGTATACTTAATAGTATTATATTTTTAGTAGTCATATATACATAGATATAATCCTGTATCTGTAAATAGTTTTAGTTTGACAAAAAAACAGTGCATTATTATTAATCTTATTTGATTATAACAGCATTGATATATAAAGTTGAATTTATATGAAGTTGATATAATCGATCTATTACAGTTCCTTGAACTCACCACTGTGCTGCCCCCTGGCATGTTGTGGAGATCTCTGTGGGCGTGGGCACAGAAGTCCAGACAGGCAGTGACTCCTGAAAATGGACGTCCTTCCTTCAGGCCTAGTCGACAGTCCGGAGCTCTGTACTCATACTCCACCTGAATAGAGCAGAGAATGTTCCATCAGAGAACATTCCAACAGCAAAGGTTCCAACTAGGTGGGGGCAGTGTCTTGTTGCAGTAATTAGAAAATATCCATCATTTGCTGTAAGAGTTCATAGTTACGTTGAGTTGCTCACCTGGTTGCTGTAAGCTTCAGGTGCCATTTGTTTATAGGTGGGACCGATCAGCGTTGCCAGTTCCTGAAGATTTCTCTCCAGTTTCTCCTCCTGCAGATTTGTTCCACATATCAGTACAAAACAATCCAAAACGATTCTTACCTCCTAGTTTGGTTAGTTTGATGGGTATCACCTACCTCTTTGGAATCGTCTCCAATGAGCTTAAATTTCCTTGGTACTTTGCTCCTGGCGAACTTGCAGCCATTGTAGTACATACTCCATGAGCAGCCAAAGGAGAAGGACGCTCCACTAGCATCGGTATCCAAGCCCTGGCATGCACATGTTCTCCTGGTAAAAAAAAAAACACTACACACTTTAGATCTGTGATGATTTAGTTTTATTTGCCCAGATGAAAGTCTGTACTTTTGTCAGCAGTGAGGTGCAGGGGTGCCAGACTGGGGATTTCAATAGATTGATGAATTAAACAGGCTTTTGTAGGTGGAGAACATTTGGATTTAAATATAAATAAATATATTGTTTTCTGAAGTCCTGAAATATAAACTGGCTGACTGCACATCCAATCTGCTGTCAGAAGTTTCATACAATCTGGCAACCCTGGTTAGTTTGTTAATTATGGTGTATCGCTAAACAAAAAAATTATAAATCTTCTTTACTTTTAGTATTGCTCAGTTTATGTTGCCTCTAAATCTCACCTTCTTACTAGCAGAATATTTTTCTTTTGTCCATGTAAGCAACATTGTGGGTTTCACGTTTTTTCCACCTTCCCTGGTGTTCTTGTGTAGGTCCTGGAGGAGCTTGTAGATTCGGGCTCCGAATCTAGCACGTGCTAGAGTAACGACTCGCTGCTGTTATGCATCTAACAAATTACTGTGCCTTCAAGAACTGGCGGCGGTCGCTTCCTTGAACGTTGGGTCAGTTCAGTTCTGTGATAGCATGCTTAACATGATCTAACACATCTGGTTAAGTATTCTTTAAAGTTCAGACCTACTTATTCACACACTGATGATTTTTGTAGTTTGTTTCTGTAAAGTTTTAGTTCGTTTCACATGCGCTTGGCTGCAGCTTCTGGGCCTCATTCTGTGTCTGCTCGTTTTGGACTTTGGTCCTGCATGGGTATACAGTGGAAATCAGCGCATTTGTACCCCGTGTGCCGGACGTGATTCTCGATTCTCTTTTATCTGCCTGCTGTACGAGATGATGCTGGTCTTCCCTGTACACTGGATACCAAGTCTGCATCTGTCTGTTGCACAGCATGTTTCTCCTAGAGCCAGCTGCATCTTTCTTGACTTCAGCACCATTGTGTGCGTGTGTTTATATTGTAAATAGGGCTTGTTCATTGGGTCTTCGTTAGTCCACTGTATGTCCGGTCAGGTTTCCTGGGTTTTCTGTTACATGTTATTTGTTATTTGTCTTATGTGTTGGTCTGTGTCGAGTTCTTGTTTTCATGTTGTAAATAAATACTTAAGAATAAAATGTGATATGTTAATTTGCAATATTAAGATAACGTTTTTATTTTTCTTCCCTTATAAAGAATTATGAGGTCGATTCTCTTGAGGTGAGTAGAGGTGACGAGCAGTGTGAGTTGTGAAACTTACTCCTCGTTGAGGGCACATCTACGATTGGTCAGGACACCGTTCTTGGTCAGGGTTTGACTGAGCTCGGTATACAGCCGGTCGGCTAGGCTTGTCTGGATCCCGTCCCAGATCACCATGGCAACCACAATACAGGAGGTTGTGCAGGAGTGACCGGCCCTCTCTCGAACCACCACCAGGATCTTCTCATTCACACTTGCTCTCCGGAGGACCTACAGACACACGGCACAAGGCTCATTCCTAAATTTGAGGGGTGTGCTCTAAAACCGTTCCAAATCCTAGATCCTTAGTCTCTTCATTACTGAGTTACTTTTAAAACATTATATTGTCAGAGCTTCCGATTCTGATTCCCTGAAAAATGATTTCATAAAATTCAGTGCATAATGACTTTTCTATTAAAATAAACATTATATACAAACTATTGATTAGTGAGTATGAATATATTTATGTACAACTTATTTGTACATTCAGGCTCGTCAGTAAAGTTTAAGTATTATCATTAGACGTTTGTGCCGCCTCATCCCATTGAGTTAAATGGCACAATGATAACTTTGTTAGCTTAATAAAACCCAATCTAGTTATACACCTGATCATGCACAGAGTGAGAGGGCGTGGCAGTGCACTGAGTTTTAAAACACCCCTATTATGACATGATTATTGGTCATTTAGCTGAGTCTGGTAAGTGCTGGACTAACCCATTTAGCGATGGGGCAACCCTGCGTGCTCTTGCCCTCCTTGCCTGTGTAAACCACCTTCTCGATTCTGATAGCTCCACCAGTCAACCCAGACCTTCAAACAGATTCAGAAACGCATTATTCTTAACATCATTGTTATTATTATGAGAATAAGGAAATTGTGAAGTTGACATGTTAGAAGGAACTTGAAGAACTTAAAAGAGTTCTACCTGGACTCCATGATCTCTCTGATGCCCTTGACATTTGGAGCAGCACCCAGGTGTGTGTAATAAGGGCCTTCATCCTTTTCTACGATTTGCTCTGAGGGGAGCAGAAGGAAATATTTAAGCTCCTTTTTTCAGTGAATGTGTTGGACTGTCTTGGGACTAAAATTCTAATTCTAAAACAAATCTAATTCAAATTTCTGGCAGTGAATTAATTTGAGGTGCATATGACCATGATGCAGAAGTATAAAAGGAAAGTGATTGTTTTCAGGTGATGGCGAATTGACACAGAAGTATAAAAAGACCTTAAACTATGTTTGACCCTGTGCCCTTAAGCTTTGTGTAGTAAATGTATTGATGCTTGATACACTTACCCACACAGTGACATGATGGAATCTCGTATTGGGTCTTGTTAGGAGTGTCCAGCAGGTTTTTGATTGGTGTGTTGAGCAGCTTCATTGGTGATTCCAGAAAACACTGTAGCCCTGGCTCCTTCTTGGGAGTATTATTCAGAGGTTTATGGTTGTCTTCAATATGCCTTTCCAGATTAGTGGAAACCACAGTCACACCTCCAGACATCTCCAGCTTTACTTTATTTGGGGACTTGATGGTAAGGGACTTCCTCTCAAAGGCCGTCGAGGTCTGATACTGCTGGAACTTCTGCTCCATGGTGGACAGGATGCTTCTTTGCTGGTTCTGCCAGCAGGCAGTAGAAGATGGTCGCTCTCCCTTCACTACAGTGTGCTGGTGCTGTAATTGTGGGGTGGGCATTCGGATCAGGGCATCAAATCTTGAACCGTTTTCATTTTTACTGATCTCCATTTTTGGTCTGATGATGTTTGGACTTTGTGGATGGGTTGGTCTCTCCTGCTTCTGAAGAAGGTGCATTCTCAGGGTGGCATGCCTTTGTATGTCTCCTTGAGCACCAGGCTCTCTCTGGAATTGTAAACAAGACTCCTTCTGTGATTCGGTTTTGGGAAACATTTGGTCTGGTTTGGCTTGGAGCTGCTGTTGCTGGGCCTGCTGGAAGCACAAACTGCCTGGCATCTGGTGTCTGGGGTTTTGCTGTGAATACTGGATGTTGGGAGATGGACTGTACTGTCTTTGCTGTTGTGCCGTGTCTTTAGGTAAAGGCTTGGATTCAGGTCGGGGTGGATCAGAAAATGGATGGCTGGTGGACGATGGGTTTAATCCAGTCTCTGCTGAGTCAGGTGGTCGTTGTGATCGATATGTCAGAGAGAACATCCCTGATTGAGCATTGCCTTCCATGGGCTGTTGTTTTGGGAGCTGCTGAGGGCTCTGAGATTGTGTATCATGATGCTGCTGGTGGGCTCTGTATTGCTGGTTGGACTTTGAAAGTCTTTGCTGACTCGTGAAGTCCAGAGGTGGAATCTGCTTTGGCTGGTTTTCCGAGAGGCAAATCTGCTGGTTCACCAGCCTTTTCTGGGATTGATGGGTACCGGAGAGAGTTTCTGCACTCTCATCTCGAGATTCTGTGTCTATATTGTGATGAGCTTGTACAGGAGGTGGGGAAAAGTTATATCCATTAAGTATCTGCCCTTTCCCCGGCAGGGTGGGGTTGGTGTGCATATGTGTTTCTGTGGTCTGGTTTTGTGTGAAATTACTCCACGTTTGTGGCTGGTTGACATGGTGCTGTGTAGCCGAGGTGGCATTTAAATCGATCCAGCCTTCCTGGGTGCCTGGAGCTATGTACCCTGTCGGGTTTGGCATGTTATGTTCTAAATGGCTGCTCTGCCTTTTTGGAGGAGGAGGGGTGGAGACTTCACAGCCCTGGGCATCGTTATCAGCTGAGCAGAAAACATTTGATGGCTGCTGCTGCAGCCTGTACTGTAAGTGCTGTTGATTGGTGACCATTTTGGTTGGCTGGTCTGCGGTCTCCTCATTTTGTCCTGACTGGGAGTAAGACTTTAGATCTGAGTTCTCAGTTAAAATACTGGCTTTGATCTCAAAGAATTCTGGGCCATTTGGGGACTGACCAGTATTGTCTGTTGGGGCACCTCCAGATGTGGGTGAAAGCTTTACAAGAGCTGGGAGGTCACTGAGAGGGTAATGGGGTTGTTGTTCTGCTTTGAAATCTCTAGAGTGCTCGTTTACTATAAGTGCTGTCTCATAGCTATTGTTGCTGTGGCTGCCATGTGCCATTGGAACTGGCAAACCTAATGGGCTTGTAGGTGATGCAGTGCTTTTTTGGGGCAGGCTGCTGGTAGTTTTGTGTTGTGTTGCATGGTCTGGATAATACGGAGACCCAGGCAGAGTTTTGTCATCAGCTGTGTCCTCCATTGAGGGCATAACACCATTAAGTGCTGGCAACTGTTTGTTTCTTGGTAATGAGATGCTGTCACTATTAGGATGATTACAGTTGATTACATTCACCACATGGATCTCGTCTCCAGGTATTTCCAAGTCAGAACAGAATCTCTTGGGCTGATGGTTACCCGGCATAGACGCACCGATTACCCCATTTGTTCCCAGATTGGGGCTCTCACAGTGCCGCTTCGTGGGCCTAAACAGGCTCCATCCACAATCGCCATTAACTTCTTGAGCACACATATCAGGCAATTGATTTCCATTCTGCAGTTTGGTGGGCACTCGGTGGGAGAAGTGGGCGAGTATCAGACTTTCTTCCGCCTCATGTTTGGTCTGTTCTGTTTCCATTTGGCCTGCTCTGAGTCCATTCACAAGGCCGGCTTCTGTACGTCCTGCAAAACCAAACAAAAACCAACATTAGAGCTGTTATGAACACTAAGATGGGATCTGGAGTCTGAAAAATCTTCATGTTCTAGGGTCCAACAGTTTAAGTGAGCTTTGACTTACAATACCAGTCAAAAGTGGACATTTGAAATTGTTGTTTTTATGCAATACAATGTGCATCCCTCAAATTGAAAGGTGATATATTTAAAGAATCTAATTGATAAAACATTTTGTGGTTTAACACACTTCTTTTATATATTTATCAAAAAGTGTGTCATAACTTTCTAAAGAATAATTGTAATCATGGGTGCCGATAGAACGTTTTTTCTTACTGCTTTTGATAGAAATGATTGGAACAAACAGATTCTGAGGATGAATAATCAACACAAGATTATAAAGCTGGCAGAAATTTTTGCACCTCATCTGTTGGTGCTTTTGCTCTATATTAACCATTCTCACACTTCTTTAATGCTTCTTGGGTTCAAAACAGTAAAATGTTGTGCCATACTCGGTATTACTATGATTTCTGGTATTACTTGCTACTATAAATGTAACAATTCAGCAAGAATCAATAGGAAACAAGTCATATATGAGTGATTCTTTTAAGAGGACTCGATATTCACTTTAAATGACAGAGGCATTTAAGAAATATAATATTTTGGCTAAGTTTGCAAGTTCCTTGAAAATAAAATGATAATCATAAAAAAACAGAACCTGTTTATTTTACCTTTTTTGAGAAGTATTAAAATGAAACTACAAATTAATGACAAAGTTCATTAATTTCATGTTGATAAAAAAACATTATTTTTTTATAGAGACTAAAGAACGTCTCCTCATGTTCCCGGATACTTGTGGACTTTTACTGCTGTACCATAGAGAGTATTTTGGCCAACTGCATTTCTGTGTGGTTGGTATGCTGACCGGAAAGCTTTCTGGTGGTTTTTTGCTGCCCAACGCATCACTGGCTCCCAGTTACCTTCCATCCAGGACACTTATCAGAAACGGTGAACATTAGCAAGGATGTTTCTCATCCTAACTGTGGACTTTTTTACTCTGCTTCCATCTAGCAGACGGTACAGGAGCTTTGGTTTTCAGGAAGAGCTTCTTCTCTCAGATCATAAACCTGCTGAACTCTCATCTTTGAACAAAATCTATGGATATTCAGAGCCATTTTAAACTCTCATCATTCTCAAATGTAGATCTGCACTTTATGTACTAACAGCATTTTTAGTGAACTGCACATGACATAAATGCACCACGTCGGAAATCACATTATGCAAATACATAAATCTATCTATATACTACACTCATTACAATTAACATTATCTCTGTTTAATGCTATATTTACATCACTGTCACCTAAAACTGTATTATAAGTAAAAAAAAATCTGTCTTGCTACTGCCTTTTGTTGGCTTTGTACTCAGTTGAATCAAATCTAATAATATAGTCTTATTGACTCGGTATCATATTGTCTGTAATTTAAACTACTGAATATTTTGATATTTTTATCCAGGCATTTATTCCACCTTTTCACATCACATGATCAATTCAAATTTGGCTCTGGTTCTTGAAAGACTTTCATTAATAACTATGAGCAGTAAAGATATGTTGCCATGACAACAGTGTCACCAAGTGTCATAAACTCATTAATTGTACATTAGTCAATATATCGACCACCACTAAAGGTGTGTGTATGTATAGTACAAAGGAATTTAGGACTTACTACATGGGGACATACTCCCCTTGACTAGAATCAGACCACTAACACACCGGGATGGTAGCCTAGTGGGTAGAGCTTTGGGCTATGAACCCAAAGGATGAGGGTTCCAATCCAGACTCTGCTACACTGCTGTGTCTTTGAGCAAGACCCTTAACCCTGTTTGCTCAATTTTGGAATATGCATTTCCCTGTACTGTACATCTGTATATGTGTAATGACAAATAAAAGCAATTTGATTGAAAATTTGGTTAATCTCACAGTCCATAGAAACAAACCAAGGTACCGAGCTTGAGAGGATCTGTAACACACACACACACACACACACACACACACACACTTGGACTGTTTTGTGTGGATGAGAAGTAAAGCTTCTTTTGTGTTAGTATGAGTTTTTGTTTGTTTTTTTGTTTAGTTATTTAAGGTCACGTTTTATGTGGTTGTGTGTGTGTGTGTGTGTGTGTGTGTGTGTGTGTGTGTGTGTTTGCACTGTTTTTATTATCATTATTTGTAAATATAAATTCGTAATATTATAACTAAGCTGTGTTAATATTATTGTTCTTATTCGTCAGTGAGTGTGAGGGGGGAGGGAGGTTACAGAGTTCCAGTAGAACTGGTTTAACAGGAAGATGGGCTATCAAAAGCCAAACCTTCAAAACCGCGCTAGTGCAACATGTGATACTGCAATACTGAACATGTTCACTGTGTTAGTGTGTGTGTTTGTGTGTGTGTTTGTGTGTGTGTGTGTGTGTGTGTGTGTGTGTGTGTGTTAAAGTTGTTAAACACATACCAGCTGTTGGTGCTGCACAATCCTTAGATTAAATAACACACACACAAACCTGAGAAATAATGACGTCACACAGACAGCACTGTACAACTGTACAGCACTATCACACACACACACACACACACACACACAGAATGCAGCAGCTGTCCCTCATATAAATGCTTGTGTGTGTGTGTATTTCTGTTCTTCTGACACACAAGAAGAAGGTTGCTGGAAGGTTGCTGGCTCAGATCCCACCTTATAGATCAAGGTCCCAGTGGGTCTTCAATAATAAAAGTTGAATATTAAACTCCAATTTAGGGTTTTACTTCACACACAAGAGTGTTTCACTTCACACACTCACTTCACTGGAGGTGTATAAAATTACATAGAATGGTGCACTGAGTTTGCACTTTTAAAAGCTAAAATACTTTATTACTCTCAGAAAAAAACTATCCCAGATTTATTTTGGAAATTGGGTCCAAATAAGCTAAAATGTCAGATTCTAAAATACCATCAAATGTACCAACAATGTGTTTCTGACAAAATAGAAGCGACTATTTCAAGCTATGTCGCTAGAGAATGTCCCCAATTTTGTTTTACCAGCATATGTGATGATGATGATGGTGATAAAATCATTGTCATTGACTCTGTTCCAACATGTCTTAAAGTTAACTTAAACTCCAACTTAGGATTTCACTTCCAGACATTATAGAACATTTACTTACTTTGCTAAATGCTGAATGCAATCTTGATTTGTACCAGAATTGTTAACATTCAAAATTAAACCCCAGATTTAAAAACCAGTCTAATAATAGGTAGATTTCTAACGTTCTGTTTGTCTCCAAGAATTTAGATAAAGTTGTTTCAAAACTGTTTTGTTCGTACATACATGAACATTTCTGTCCGGATTCAGACTCAACCACAGTACTGAAACCACTTAAACCATTAATCCGGGTTCTTAATGATTTGTTCTCTGTTGTTCTCTGATAATGGATGCATTTTTTTCTTGTTTCTATTGGATCTCACTGCTGTGATTTATACTATTGTTCAAATAACATTGTACTTACTATGCTAAACAATACAGCAAATGTTAAAGGACTCATGATCTTTTGGTTTAAATAATATCTAGCACTTAATTTATCTATGTAAATAATAAATGCTCAGAAATGTGTGTATTCCACAAGGGTGGATATTGAGACCTGTTGTATTTAGTTACTTATATTCTGCTGTTAAGCGAAATATAATGTACACATGAAATACATTTTCACTGTTATTCAGATTACTCACAACAGTATATATCAGCGAAACTCTAACACTATCTGAGGACTGTGTAAATGATATAAAACGGATGTCATGTAACTTTTTTTACTCGTTGGATTGAACACTGCAAGATATAAAAACAATTAAACATGGTACTAAACCTAAACACAGCCTCTGTAACTCCCAGTTCAGATGTAAAGAACTTTAGTGTAAAAACAGATTCAGATCTTTAATTCGATACATTATTAATTAATATTAATATTAATAGTTACTTTGTGTAATATCTGAAAAAGATGGTACTGATTCATGCATTTAAAACAACTGGATGCTCTTGTAGATCCACAAACAAGCTTCAGTTTATTCTGAATGCAGCAGCTTAAGTATTAATTAGAACTGAAAGCTTTGATCATATTAATTATTGTTCTGTTCATCTCTACATCGGCTACCAGTTCAATTCCACATTAATTATAAAATACTTTCACTTACAAAGTACTTAATGTCCTGGTTCCTCAGTATCTGCGGGAGCTTATCGAGCACTACAACCCAGTACGGTCACTTCATACACATAATGCAGGTTTATGTATAGAGTCTAGAACTAAAAAAAGTCACTGTTGGAGGAAGTGTGGGTGATGCTGTTCTCTGTGGCTCTTGTTCTCTGGGTTTGGTGTCTGAAAAGACATCCTGGCATCATTTGATCCCGGTGTGTCCTGATCTCAGTTCTCCGGGACTAGGACTGTCCAGCCCAAATAAAGGTTAAAGTTAAATTTCTTCGTATCTATTTTAGGTGAACAGGGCTGATTGAAATTTTTTTACTGTCACAAGTAATGAACAAAGTCTGTAAAAGCCACGACTGAGATGAGACAGGAATCTGGTGTCTTTACTGCAAGAATATCTAGAACTCACACCAGAGCTACTGCTATAACCAATCTTTAGTCAATATCATTTGGTTAAAGTTGTTAAAGGTTAATTCTCCTTTAGTCCACTCGTGGTGGATGGGCTCTACTAATTCTGGATCCTCTCAATGTTTCTCCCTGTGTTCTTTGGGAGTTTTGCTTGCCACTGTTGCCATTGGTTTGCTCAACAAAGGTATGTTCAGATACCTTTTTTCTGTAGAGAAAAACTCTGTACAGATGCTTTTTTCCACAATGTCTATAGTACAGAGCATTATACTAAACACATTCACTTGACTGAACATGCAAACACACATACTATATATATATATGGACACAAACATGCACACATACACACACACACAACATAGAATAGAATCTCAGGAGATGTTGTACTTGTTGGCGATGTTTCTGATAGTTTAACTCACACTGTTGTATTACACTGTAATAAAGTATTTAGTCACTCATCAAGTTCTCACATTTAAAAAGATGAGAGAAGCCTGTAATTGACATGAAAGGTCGGCCTCAACTATGAAACGCAAAATGAGAAAAAAATTCTGAAAATCAAATTGTCTGATTTTTAAAGAATTTATTTGCAAATAATGGTGGGAAATAAGTATTTGGTCATTAACTAAAATTCGGCTCAATACTTTGTTATATATCCTATGTTGGCAATGACAGAGGTCAAACATTTTCTGTAAGTCTTTACAAGGTTGGCACACACCAAGAAGAAGGTTTGCACTCAAAATCTCGCAATACAAAATCTCATCCCCATGCTTACGTTTGGTATGCTGTTCTCGGGATGCAACTCAGCATTTACTCTACTCCAAACATGGTTAATTGTGTTTATACCAAACAGTTTTATTTTGGTTTCATCTGTGACCATATGAAATTATCCCAAAACTCTTCTGGAACATCCAAATGCTCTCGAGCAAACTTCAGAAATGCCCAGGATATGTACTTACTTAAGCAGGGGGACACGTCTAGAACTGTCATGTGTTACTGACCCCTCGTGTGATTCTGTGATTTTTGCTTACCATTCTTGTGCTCATCCTGACCCCACAGGCTGAGATCTTGTGTGGAGCTCCAGATTGGGGTGATTGGCTGTTTTCTTGTAGGTCTTCCATTTTCTAATTATTTCTCCTATAGTAGATTTCTTTACACCAAGCTGCTTGCCAATTGCAAGTCTCAGTCTCTTCTCAGCTGGGTGCAGGTCTACAATTTAGTTTCTGGTGTCCTTCGACAGCTTGTTGGTCTTCAACATAGTGGAATTTGGAGTGTGACTATTTGAGGTTGTGGGCAGGCGTCTTTTATACTGTTAACCAGTTCAAACAGGGGCCCTTAATACAGATAATAAGTGGAGGACAAAGGATCTCTTAAAGAAGTTACACGTCTGTGACAGCCAGAAATCTTGCTTGTTTGTAGTTGACCAAATACTTATTTCCACCATTATTTGGAAATAAATTCTTTATAAAATTTTCTGGAATATTCTCTTTTATTCTCATTTTGTCTCTTATAGTTGAGGTTGACCTATGATGTCAATTTCAGGCCTCTCTTATCTGTTTAAGTGAGAGAACTTGCACAATTGGTAAAAGACTAAAAACTTTTTCCCAAGTGGATGTGTGTGTACGTAAGTGTGTATATATGTGTTTGTGTGATTTTGTATGTATATAGTAGAACATTATACAGTTTTTATGTATGTGTACAGTAGTTTGTATGTACATGTGTATATATATATATATTCGTTTATCGTCCCAGTTCCTGGGGTCGGACGTTAATGTTTGGAGCAGAGTTTTCCGTCCGGATGCCCTTCCTGACGACAACCACCA
>JAOUQU010014307.1:0-18320 GCA_028566735.1 Ammoglanis amapaensis | reverse complement strand
AATTGCGATTAATTAATTACAGACCCTGTAATTAACTCGATTAAAATTTTTAATCGAGTCCCACCACTAGTTATTATGTGTTATTTTGCTTCTCAGTACTTGTAAAGAGTATAAGAACACTGTGAACAGTCACATGAACTATCATGGTGTGGATTTGTATGGTGAGGGAACACACACACACACACACACGGACAGTGTGTTTGCATGTTCTCCCCGTGTCTTCGTGGGTTTACTCCGGACGCTCCGGTTCCCGAGTACATCAGGAATGTTTGATTTTCAGGACGAGGTATGGTCTCCTTCCACGCTCATCACGGCCCCGTGAAGTTCCTCACCATGGCGTCGGCCGTACACAACGTCGTACCTGCCACGCCCAGTCACCTGGCCCCTCCTCCACAAGGCGACGGCCCGTTACTCGAGGGCGGAGCCTCAGCGGACGCCGGCGCCGCCCCCGTTCCGACGCGTCAGGACTCGCTCTCGTCATCGCGCAGTTCTCTGGAGCATGGACCTGAGGACAGCGCCATCTACGACCTCCTCACCGAGCCGGCGCGTTCCCATGGCGACAGGCGGGCGCGGCGGGTCGATGTGAGCTCGCTGCTGGTGCTGTCCGGCGGCCCGGGTCACCGGAGGATCAACAAGAAGAGCAAAGCCACGCGGCACGAAGAGAGCGTACCCACGGTGATGGTGTGGCAGATCCCGCTACAGGGAGTGTGAAGCAGGTAGGGGGCAGCAGTGAGCTGATAGAATTATTTCATTTCATTATTTCTTTGGTCAAAATGAGTCGGGATGATTTATTCTCTTTTAATTCTGATATAAAAAAAGAACCAAACAACATCTGAACGTCTTATATAAACTTAAATATAATCATTATTTCACTAATCATCATATTTCATTAATTAATTTCATCTAATTTAATTAATGTAAGAAACTTAACAGACCGGAACAAAACAAAAACAAACAATAGAACAGAAATAAAACAGAGATTTATTATAATTATTGTTATTATTAATTTATACACACCTTCTCACACACACACACATGCACACACACACATGCACACACATACATATACACATCTATTCACACACATACGCGCACACACACATGCACACCAATACATATACACACAGATGATTATAAGAAGTATGGGGGCCCTGTTGAGTCGGGTTCCTGTCAAGGTTTCTTCCTGCAGTTTTCAGGGACTTTTTCCTTGCTACAGTCGCCTTCGGTTTGCTCTGCAGGGGGTTTCTGTTCGTCCTGTATTTTGTAAAGTTGTTTTGAGACGACGTCTATTGAAAAAAGCGCTAAAGAAATCAAGTTGGTCTTAACTTGACATACATACACACACTCATATGCACACACATTTGCACTCATACACACACAAATACACAAAACACTGATCATTTATTCATCTTATATTTACACTTTTTTGATTTCGTGTGTGTTACAGAACGAGAACGTCAGACTGATGAATCTGTCAGAACGTTTCATGTGAGACGTTCCTGTCGGACGTGTAAAATCTCCGCTGCTGACCGGTGGGACGTCGGCGGGACGTCACGCACGTTACTCGAGGTGCGTTTTCCTGACGGGAACTCGATACTTGCCAAAAAAACAAGAGAGACAAAAATAAATAAATAAATAGATTTTATAAAAAAGCTTTAAAAACTGAAACCTGTTGACTGAACTAACAATGCTAACACGAACACTTTCGCCACTGTACAACAGTTTAGGGAAGCAACTTCTCTGTATGGAGTTACATCATCTACAGACGAATTTAGTTTCACAAACAATCTTTTCATTTTTTATATGTGCTTCAGTTCCTGTATTTATTTTCAGCGTTCCAGGGCGAGTGAGTGAAAAGCTCAGATTGATTCTGCGACACTTTTAATCACACAAACTTGATTTTGATGATTTATACTGGACGCCGCCGGTGTTTCTGAATCGTGTTCAAGAAAAACCAACTCAAGACTTAAAACCTCATTTACACACGTCGGTTGTTCTAAAAATGTTACGTTTGTCCTCAAGCAGCGAGTTCCAACACTGTCCACTAGAGGCGCTTGACTTGATATAAATGCCTGATTGAAGGTTTACGTTTGAAGGTCGACGTCCGTGGAACAAAATGAAAACGTCTTTATAGACACTGCGCTAAACAAAATGGCTACTAATGAATTTGAGGTTCTAGAGACGGACTGAGATTTAGGTTCTGTACACAAAACCTGAATTCAGAGAACTGGGGGGGGAGACTGGTTTTAAATCTCAGTTTTGGAGTGTTAGTGTGTTTTAGGGTTTAGGATTATTTAGGAAGTGATGTTGGGGATTTCTGGCTGGCCGGACTTCCTGTTCCTGTTACACGGACGTGACACCAGCGCTGCATTTCCTGTTCTAACAGGATAATTTACTTACATTTACTACGTACTGTTTTATATTTGGGTTGATAAACTTTTATAAGCTTTTTTTTATCTATCTTGGTGTGATTTGAAGCAGCTTCGAGGTTTCAAACGTAAACTTTTGTATAACATCAGATTTTTATTATAATGATTAAAATGAGAAAAAGTGAAGTCGTGAGCAGTGATGAATTTATTTCTCTTTATAGTGTCGTATGTTTCAACAAGGAAAAGTAAAACCACTCGGGGGGGGGGGGGGGGCGTGTGTGTGTGTGTGTGTGTGTGTGTGTGTGATATATAACAGTATCTTCATGTACTCAGACTGACTGAATTAAACAATATTAAACATGTATTTATACAAATCAGATGTTTGTGAGAGTGTTTTTCTTTTATACACCGATCCATGAGAATTATCCCATAATGCACTGCTTCATGGGAGGTGGGAGAAGAGGGGAGAGAAGGGCAAAGCTGATAATTTGTGGTTCCAGAAAGAGAAACATATATTTAGATGAATATGAAGTTTAAGTTTGAGCCTTGTTTAGACAGACAGAACGATATTTATATGTAGATACAAAACATATGTAGTGACCTCTTATAAGTTCTACGGTTCTTAAGGTCGCAGGTTCAAGCCCATTGGGCCCCCAAGCAAGGCCCTTAACGCTCGTATGTTTTTTTGAATAAAGTTGTCTGAATCTAAATGCTGAAGATGTAAATGCAGTCAGACAGTTTTCTGCATGGTCACTTTGATTTGTGTGTGTGTGTGTGTGATTTGGGTCGCGTGTGTAGCTACTGATGCGCTGGTGCTTCCACATTTAAAGCTCTCTCGTACGTAAAATTCCCAGTCAAAGCAGAACAAATATGGCTCCTGACTCGCAGACCGATACACAGTCCAGGCTGAGAGAACACAAAAGAACCATTCTAATACAGCTGACGCCCGTGTTCCGGGCCCCTCGGTAACCAGGTCGTTTAACACGGAGCCCCGTGTTTATTTAAAGCCCCTCAGCTGTTTGATATCAGACCCGCTTTTAATTACCCACCATAACTGTCTCACTCATGGGAACGTGGTGTTGTTTCAAGGCGAGGCCCTGGCCTCCCTCCCCTGTCTGTTGTGTGTTGCATGGTGATGCTGGGTGAGGACGCCCTGCAGGACAAATCGACAAACCTCACCGAGTGCACACACACACACACACCTGCATCTGGCGTGTCCTGCACCGACATGTCGTCATGCTAACAGAAAATATCACTTCTCCTCCACGACTATTCAGGATGATCCAGGGGATTAGTGTTGGAGGAAACCTGTTATTCCAAACACAAGCTCCACCACCAGGGATGTGCAGGAATGTTCCGGCCTGTGGAAAGCCAAACGTGCCAGAAGTCTCGGAGTAAAAATGACACCTAGTGCTCAAGCCGTGTACTTTCTGATCACATCAAGCAAATCATATTACAAAATCATGCGTCAGGAAAAGGAAAACATGATCATTCATGATTATTTTAGACCGGATGCACCCATGTTTAAAACAAAACACCACGTGAAAGAGGCTGTTGTGAAAACCTGAAAAATGAAAAAAGGGTCCAAACAAAAGAGCAAAAAGTAGAAAATAATGTGAAATGATCGCAAATCTTGATCAAGACCAACTGGTCAGCCCGGGGGGTGGGGTGGAGGGTGGGGAACACTCCTTGCTGGTTAAGAGTTAGTTAACAAAAAAATAACCAACCAGCACAGGGTGTGTGTTGACCAGCTGGTCTTGAGCTGGATTTTGTTAACAGGTCAGTTATCCGGAGACGTTTTGATCTTGAGGAGCATCTATGGATCTGTATTGTGCTCCTTATACAAGTTTTGTTCCTCTTGGCCTTCCATATGAAGAGCAGTACAGTAGTGAGCTGGATGAGATTTGATGTGTAGGGTTAAAAACACAAAGGAGGTGCGGTTTTACCCCCCGAACTGCCCGCTTATAGCACCTTTATACCAGCATTATAGGGCACTACATGACCGAAACGCACCCGGATCAGAACCGGATCAGAACCGGATCAGACATGTTCATTCTGGTGGATTTATTCTCTGCAGAAGAGGCGGTGGGCGGTGATTATCATAGAAAAGCACTGAAACCATGAAGAATAAAGCACAGGACTGAAACTGACTGTTATTAATAGATGAATAAAGAAGAGAATTATTAATAAACATTCATTATTAGTTTGGGAAATGGATTAAATACCCAGATGAAGCCGTTTGCATGAGCAGATGAAACACCTGCAGTTTATTTCTTATATAAAAGCACTACTTCACAAGGGAAGATCAACTCAGAAGTGAAACGTGAGTACATATTTGATCTGATGTTTTATGATTGTTTACTCTAGATTGAATATTCATATATATTCGTTTTGAACAGATTATGATTTTTTACATTTATAATGTGGATAATTGGATATGATCGGACTAGATTGGTGCTGATTATATTCAGTACAATGAAGGAACAGAATCTTGTCTTCAGTATTGATGTGCAGTTTGTGTGATTTATGATGTTGATATGTTTTTATTGTTGATTCACTCCTGAGTTCCACCGTCGTGTTGTTGGAGCTGCGCATTGCGCATGCGCACAAACTGCTGGACCTCTTCAGGACTCGAAGATCTTTTATAATTGGTTTATTTTTGTACTGTTGCTGTCAAAAGTCAATCTGTTCAGACGTATTTGTATTCTGTTACGCTTTGTAATCAAATCTGGCTTGAGTTTTTGTTTTTATGTATTGTTTTGTATTCGTAAATACTACACAAGTCCTTTATGAGGCGTTATAAATGCTCACATGTATAAAATACTCCCTTATTTACTCCGTCTGTGTGGTTTATAGGATGCTGGTTTACTATAGGATCAGAAAAATACAAAAGAGCATGTCGACACTTGGGAAAACATGCCAAACTTCCACCAGCAATGAAAGATTCAAGTTCTCTTTACATAGTCAATGTGCTTATTCTTAATCTTACTATTAATCTTTATCTTACTATTCTTTAGTAATAAAATAATCAAATGTTTATTTATGTAATGCGAATAACATGTTTTACGCATCAATTTATCTTCTGTGAGTTTGTCCTGTGCTGACAATATCAATTATGTGCGCCATCTGGTATTTGAACATGGAACTGCAGGAAATTCCCCCATCGTTCGCTACCTAAGCATGTTGTGACGTCACAATGAATTGACGATCCCAAATCTCAGTTGGGGATTGGGGTTATTGCGACGTTGGGTACAATTATTGTACTAATGCTTACTAAATGAGGATGTGCTCAAACCAAGAAGCCCCTGTGGTTCGATTCAGGTTCATTAGCGATATTATAATTGTGTGCCACCATGACCCTAAATTAAGCACTGGACAAACTACATCATGGATGGATAGATGAATATTAAAGTCAAAAGACAAACATTTTGTGAACCCAGTATCATGAATTGCATGGCATTGGTTCGTTTCTGTGTGGATGGGTTCACTTGGGTTTTCTTTAGGTGCTCTGGTTTCCTCCCACAGTACAAAAACATGCAGCCAGATTCATTTATGCTACTGAATTGTCCTGTAAGTATGCACAAGCAAGATAAATAGGGAGGATCATTGAGCATAAAAACATTGCCAAGTCAATAATACAGATCACTATATACTGTTGCACTGGAAACTCCTACATCAATCGATTCCATCACCTAAAACACTATTTATATTCTTAAGTTCATAATTGTTGTCCAAGTCATAAATGCCCAAATCACACTTTCATTTTCTTTTTTCAGTATTGAGTCAGAAGCATCAGGAGAGGAAATGTTGCCAGGATGTTCTTTTACTTTTTATTGATGAGCCATGAAAAGCAAGAAATGTAAGCTGCAGTGCTGAAGCGGCTAAACTTGAATCCAGCAGGCGATGCTGTCTAAATAAAAAGCCAAACTCGACTAATTAATGAACGTCAGTCAGCCTGGAGACCCGCCGGGACGAGATGTAATGTCAGCACTGGCGGACACAAAACTCACAAATCACAAATCAGATTTCCCTCCGCGGTGGCAGCTGTGATTACGAAGGATGAACACGTTCACGATAAAGGCCGACGTTATATTTCACGCAGCAGATCACAATGACTTGGAGCCGTCGGTTCTCGGAGGAGGCGAAGACGTAACGCCAAGACTTGAAAGCCTTGATGTTTCTGAGCCTGGAATAGCAGGAAGATCTTGGGAAAGTCCTGAATCTGTAGGTTTAAATAAAGCTGGCAGTTTGAGACCTCGGTGCCTTGGCATCGGAGAAGATCTGGAACATGGCAGCTCCAGCGACAGTGGTTTTCAGGACCAAGTTCAGACCCTGGACTTCAAGTTGAAGAAGCAAGATGGCTCATCGAGCAAAATGAAAGTGGAAAGTGACTTCAATGGAACTTTAACTGATGGGACCTCACGTAACTTGAGAATGGTGAGCACTGGGGAAACGGCGATGTCCTCCCATGATCCTGAAGTGCTGCGCAGTCCGAGTATCATCAGCAACCTCTCTTCTATTTCTCAGGACTCCATCTCGGACTCCAAAGACACAAAAATGCTGGAGCAAGCGCTGGGTAACTTGTTAGGTGAAGCACAAGTCACTGATTCAAGTCAGTTCAAGCCAATTCATGGACATGAGCCACTAAAGCACACTGGAAATGGGGGACCGGGGGCATTCCGAATTGGAGAGAACCCCGATTTAGTCATTGAAGTTGGAGGACAGAAGATTCGAGTGCACAAGTCAGTGTTAGCTGAGAAGAGCGACTACTTCAAGGCCAGGCTTTCTCGGGAAATCCTCAAAGTGAAAGGCGTGAGCCATAAGACCTTATGTGTGCTCCTCGATTACGTCTACACGTACAAGATGAACGTAACCAAGGACAATGTGGTGGATGTGGTCACAGGGGCCAAGGTCCTACAGATGCCCTGTGCCGTCCAGGCAGCTGTGGACGCCATGTCCGACCAGCTGACCACACAGAACTGCTACGAGATCCTGAGCATCGCCAAGAAGCAGCGCCTGAGCCAACTCAAGGTGGCCGCCTACCGATTTATGAGTGACAACTTCCTGCAGGTCTTGCGAGATCCGGCAGTCTATGGGCGCCTTTCCGGGTCAGAGCGAGACCTCGTGTTGAGGAACCGCATGGAAGGATGTGAGTGTCTCATGGCAGCCGAGATCAATGACGTCTTTGATCGTGTGGGGAGCAGACCACCGAGTCGTGGCAACAGCCGACCCCAGAGCCCGTTGTCTGTGGCATCATTTGAGGACAGTCACATGATCTATTACTACAACCAGAGCACCGAGGACTGGCGCACACTGACCGCCATGCCTGATGACATCAACACCAAAGGCTGCAGCATTTGCACAATGTATAACTATCTCTTCGTCGCGGGTGGGATCCGGGGGTACGGTGAGAAAGGAAAGGCGTCGGATAAGGTTTTTAGTTACAACCCAATTACCGACCGCTGGAGCGAGATACGCCCCATGAACCAAGCAAGATCTCAACTTAAATTGGTCTCCATGGATGGGTTTTTGTATGCTATTGGAGGGGAATGTCTATTTACTGTGGAAAAATACGATCCGCGGATGGACCGCTGGACCAATGTGGCTCCCTTACCCAAAGGAGCCTTTGCGGTCGCCCATGAGGCCACCACGTGCAACGGCGAGCTCTATGTCTCGGGTGGGACTCTGTTCTACCGTCTTCTGAAATACGACCCCAGACGGGATGAGTGGCAGGAGTGCCCGTACAACAACAGCCGCAGGAAATCCACCGACATGGTGGCGCTGAAGAGCTTCATCTACCGCTTCGATGTCAACCGTGAGCAAGGCGTTAAAGTCTTCAAGTACAACACCATCGTGAAGATGTGGCACGAGTGCGCCTCCTACGGGCAGGGCGGTCCCCTTCCATTCAGGTGCACAGTTGTGGCGGGACGCATCTACTGTGTCAACAAGGCGCAGACCCTGCAGTTTGTCGTCGGGGATGATGGTGCGCAGTTCACCGAGGAACCTCTGAGGGCGCCCATGGAGGCCAAGGGGGTTCTGTTCCCCTTTGTTCTGATCCTGTCAGACAGGGGGGATCGAACCGTCTGATCGGGGCTTCTGCACTTGCATGGTGGCTGGACTACGTAAGACACGTTTAGACCACGTTTGATCCATTCATAAGAAAAATAATAATGCAGCTTAAAATTGTTTTACAATTACAAATATATGTTTGGCCAAAATGAGAAGTGATTGATTCTTTTGAGTCAATGATTCTTTTAAGATGAAGCAGTATTCATTTTAGGCAGTAGGGGGCAGTGTCGTTTTATTTTTTTTAACACAAAACATCAATCTATTATTTTTGGAACAGTTTGCACCCTGCACAGTAATAAAATGCCATTTAATGTTAAGATAAATAAAAGATAATCATATATTCTTTATGTTTGTTTTTAACAAGTAAAACTTAACAAATATTGTGATAGTATTGTGAATCCTATCGCATCATGTGTAGAGTGTATCGTTACATCCGTTGTGTTATTTTATTCAATTCTAATTGTTATTTCCATTTATAGAATAAATCAACATTGCTTATTTTGGTCAACACAAACACTGAAGTTTTAAAACTAGATAAACTGATGTGGTATTTTTCCATGACTGTAAATATTTATTATGTTAAATATCTAACATTTATATCTTTTTGTTTGATTTATGCACTTTTGCAGGCTGGTTGTCTGGTTCAAACATTTGCACTATAAGGGCAAAATTATTCGGACATATTAAGTTCTGATATTATGAAAGAAGAGTTGTAACCGTTAAAGATAATCAAAGGTTACTGGTTCAAGCCCCACCACTGCCAGGTTGCCATTATTTGGCCCTTGATCGAGGCCCTTAAGCCTTAATTGCATTGACAATATATGCTGTCATTATATATATATATACTTATACTATTAGTCACTTTGGATAGAGATGGCAATACCTCTGTGGTAGGGGTACAGGAATCACAATCGGAATGTCGCTGGTTCAAGTCACACCACTGCGATCACTTAGAAATAAATGTCTGATTAATGTAACAAATGCATGATGAAGCACAAGGCCCAAGAGTGGCAACCTGGCAGTGGTGGGGCTTGAACCAGCAACCTCAAGGAGTTATTACCGTGAAATGTGGTTTTAAAGCCAAAAATGTTTGGCAGGTCAAAATAACAATTATTAAATTAAATGTAGTGTTTTAATTCATGTATAATTAAATAGCATTAATAGTGTCTAGCAAGCTAAATTAACGTCTTCGCGCTGGCTGCCCCCTGGTGGACGCTTTGTGTTACATCACCCAAATGAAACTCCAGATACGTATATTTTAATATTTCTGTAAATATATTCAAGTTAATTTGCTGATGTTTTTAATAGCGCGTTCTGTTCTATGCTCGTTGTGAGGTGTCCAGATACTTTTGACCGTGTAGTGTGAATCCACAATGGCCTGACGAGCACAACAAACATGCTAAACAACAATAAGTTTAAGCATTAAAGATACTAGAAGTGAATGAAACGCTGCACATTAAAGCAATTTAGCACAGATGCTAGTTGATGCTAGTAGAGCTATTAGCACCCGAGTAAATAAAAATGCTTAATAACAACTTTTTTTGATCAAAATAGACTCAATAAATGTTTTTTGTGCTGTGTTGCTAATTTGTTTAATAAAGAAGTAACTTTCATTTGTCAAATAGTTGATATAGTTTAGCAATATAGCTAAGTCAACAGAGCTAGCAGGACAAAGAATAACATTATAACAATTGTTGCTAGGATTTTTTGCTAGGTAAATATTTATATTTATATATTTACCAAAATATTCATTAGCTGTCTGATATTATTACAATCATCTTTAGCATAATTTGCTAATGCATTAGATTGTAAACTAGTTTACAGCCCACAGGAAACGTTCCCACAACGTTTATTAACATTATGTAACGTTCTTCTCCTGTTACGATCTATAACGATAGTTTACGTTTTTTTATTTTTGTACATTAAAGAAAAAAACACTGAATAATCGGTTTATGTTTTAATAAAACATTTATACAACCAAATCTTAACAGAAATAAAAAAAAATGTTTTTTAGAATATTCCAGTACAACATTCATAAAATATGAATATAAATAAGCTTAAGGTCATGTAAAATATTTTCATAACTTTAAACATTCTAAGAACATTTGGGGAGCTTGGTGGAGTTACCTGGTCATTTCAGGTAACAAAATTATATTTTAAGAACGTTTCTAAAACTTTACATTGTGGTTGTGGAACGTTTGTTTTTTATTAGAATGTTTTTGAAATGAAAATATTTAAAGAATATTTGCAAAATCTCATTATTTTAAGCTTTAGGGTCGTTGTGTTGGATTATTATTTGTCTTAATATTCAAATGTGGCTGTGAAACTGTGGAACGTTTATATAATGTTACACTTGAACATTTCAGACTCACATCGTTACCAGTTCATGAAGGTGTTGTGACAGTTCTAGAACGTTCTACTAACATCTGATATTTTTACTCGGGTGCTAATAGATGCTGATTCTTAATTCTGGACCTTTGAACACACTGGAGCACAAGTTTCTGAGATACTTGAAGCAGAAGCCATTAAACTGAATGTTTTCTTAATGTTTATTTAGTTGTTCAGGGAGCAGAAAGAGTTCGAGACTGAAACACCGACGGGAAAATCACCAGTTTCATGTTCACCATAATTATTACATTTTATGTCGAAAACTGAGTGATGATGAATATTAATTCTGTTATTTTCATGAACGTTGTACAAGCTTTTACTTCACACACACACACACACACACACACACACACGTGGATGTATTTTGTACGTTGCTTGTGGTGGCCAAGTGTTTAGTGTTTACTGTCAAATCACTGCAAGAAGGTTGTGGATTCCAGAGTAAGGAGTTTGCATGTTCTTCCGGTGTCTCGCCTGTGTGGGTTTCCTCCCACAGTCTAAAGACATGCAGTCAGGTTAATTGGAGATACTGAAATTGTTTGTGTGTGTTTACCCTACTGCTGGCCTGTTCAGGTGTTTAGTGTATTCGCACCGTGTGGATTCAGCGCTGGTAACACTGGATGGAACTCTGTTGGTTGCTCTGTCGTAACCCACACCGGACCCCCTGCATCTCTGTGGTAACCCACACCGGACCCCCTGCATCTCTGACCAGGATCAACCGCTGAAGGAAAATCATCTTCATGGAATAAAAACTTGATTACCGCCGCTATGACTGAAGCTCTCGGCTGTTATTAACAGTCATTATAATGTTATTACGCTGCATTATGTTTACATAACGAGAATGAGGACACGCCCACTGTTACTGTGTTATTACAGGTCACTTTGTTTGTGGAAATTCTAATGATGCATTTTGATTCTACAGCAAGACTGTCTGGACCTTTTTGTGGGGCCACAAGGGACAAAACATCAAAGACTTTTGTTAGTTTATTAGGATGTTTTACACTTTTATTTGCAATAATGTCATGAAACGTTTATTTTATTCATTTCAAGTTTATATCAAACAAAGTCACAGACAATTTTGTCGTTCCAGTTAACCTGGATGCGTGTTTTTGGATTGTGTCAGGAACCCGGCGCATCCAGGGCTTTCTGTGTGGAGTTTGCATGTTCTCCCCATGTAAGTGTGGTTTTACTCCGGGCGCTCCGGCTTCCTCTCACAGTGTGAGATGTGTCTTATGACGTGTGTGTGTGTGTGTGTGTGTGTGTGTGTGTGTGTGTGTGTGTGTGTTTGATTTGTGTGCGTGAGGTATGTGTGTGTGTGAGATGTGTGTTGTGGTGTGTGCGTGTATATGTGTGTGTTATTTGTGTGCGTGAGATGTGTGTGTGTTTGATTTGTGTGCGTGAGTGTGTGTGAGATGTGTGTGTGTGTGTGTGTGTTTGCGATGTGTGGTGTGTGTGTTTGATTTGTGTGCGTGAGGTATGTGTGTGTGAGGTGTGTGTATGTGTACGATGTGTGTTATTTGTGTGCGTGAGATGTGTGTGTGTGTGATGTGTGGTGTGTGTGTGAGATGTGTGTGTGTGTGTGTGTTTGATTTGTGTGCGTGAGGTGTGTGTGTGTGTGTGTGTGTGTGTGTGTGTGTGTGTGTGTGTGTTGAACATACTGAAACAATGTTTGCTTGTTACATGATCAGATATAGAAACATGTTCTGCATTATTGTGATGCACTTCAGCTTTTGTTTGCTGCTCGATATATTTTGGTTGTTATTATAAATAAAACGACACATTAGTGAGTCTGTGTGTGTCTGTACCCGCCCGTCTGTGTTCAGATTTACTTCCTGGCATCACATTCATGTTTAAGATTTATTATAAATATAAAAAGTTTCTCGCAGTCACACAAATTCCCAACAATGTAATTCAGCTCCATTAAGTAACATCAGTGTTTATGTTTACACTCCTGCAGTGGATCGACTCATATGGACCAACACGCCCCCTGCTGGACACTGATTATTATCATAGAATATTTAATCCTTTAAATATTGTGTGTGTGTGTGTGTGTAAGAGCCCCGACAAAATGAAATTTAAATTGATGACAAATAAATAAATGACAAAAAGTGCTGAAAATAAAAACAAGATTTATTCAGTATTTACACACCAGTGATACAAAAAGTGTAGTTCTGACACACACACACTGCCTAACAAACACATACCCTCACACATTATCTCTCTCACACAGACATACATTCCATTCTCCCTCTCTCTCTCTCTCACACACACACACTCTCTTTCTCTCACACACACACACACACACACTCAGACGTACTCCCCACAATCAGATATGATGACTTTTTGTTTGGGTTTTCCATCTTTAGTTCCTTGAGCCTGTTGGAAAACAACAACAAAAACAATTAATTATAACTTTAGATTAAAAAAACTCATCGGTGTGTAAAGAAACATTTAAACAAGAAGGAACATTAGTACAGATTTACATTTATATTATAGTATATATATTATAATATATACATAATATTTACACAATAAATACAATTTCATTCACACACACATGCAGACGAAAAGAAGTGGACGTTGCTTTACCCGTACAAATGTCAGATCCATAACCGACAAACCTCTCTCACACACACATACACACACACAAACTCCAACGACGCACCTCCATGGCGTGCACCACATCCATCCCCTCCATCACCTCTCCGAACACCACGTGCTTCCCGTCCAGCCAGTCGGTTTTATCACAGGTAATAAAGAACTGTGAGCCGTTACTGTTCGCACCCGAGTTCGCCATCGACAGCTGACCTGAGCACAAAGACAGACAGGATCCAATCACACACACACACACACACACACACAGGTCCCGACAGGTCCGATCATGAGTCTGAAAGGATCCGATCCTCACCGGGTCCGGTGTGTTTCAGTACAAAGTTCTCGTCGTCGAACTTGCCCCCGTAGATGGATTTACCCCCCGTGCCGTTGTGGTTGGTGAAGTCGCCTCCCTGGCACATGAACTGAGGAATGACCCGGTGGAAGCTGCTGCCTTTAAAACCGAAACCTTTCTCATGTGTACACAGGCAGCGGAAGTTCTCTGTAAAAACAAAAATTGTTACTGTACGTTACAGATCATTAGATGCATCGCATTATAAAGATCACTGATCGTCATGGACTGGAGATCGTCCAATCAGAAGCGACGGATTCGTATGAATGTGAGAAGCATTAATGACATTATTTATTATGAGCTGGTAAACAAAAAATAAAAAAGCATAAACATGATTTTGTAAATAAAACTTGGTGAATATTTTGGTGACAGAGTTGCATCATCATCACTGTACCTGCTGTCATGGGAACCACGTCTGCACGAAGCAGCATCCGCAGTCGTCCCGCAGCTTTGTTCCCGATCTTGATGTCCATGTAAACCTGAGGATTCGCTCGGCCTTTCTTGGCTGGTGGCTCACCCTAAACACAAACACAAACACACACACACACACACACACACACACACACACACACGGTACAACTGATGTCAACATAATGCTCAGTACATCTGAGGAGCATCATGGGTCCTGATCCAGGTTCTGGTACCTCTTCAGTGGTGGTTTTGGTTGCGTCGCCCGCTGACTCCGCCTCCTCTGTGTCCTCCGCCGTCTTACCTGAGAACTTCTTCAACCAATCATCTTCAGACCAGACTGAGAAAAACGTTACACACAATTACATTGTTTTTTTTCCCATAAACAAATATAAAATATCGTTTTAAATAACTTCACAGATAAAAGCTTTAATCCAAATAAACGAGATAATAAAAGTGTAAACGATCGACTGAAGCCTCGAAGCGTTGGCTTGATTAATAATTTAGGACTGATGGTGATGATACTGACCGGGTCGAGATGATCCCTCTTTTATCCTCATAGGTTTAGCGATGTTTACTCTGATTGTGCGACCGAAAAGCTCAGATTCGTTCTACAAAACAAGTCACACAATCGATTAAACACAACACAAAGTAAAGCTGCATAAAATTGGAACAAAATGACACCACAATCGTTTCTCTGGGATATAAACCGTCATATTTAATAATCCAACGATTTCAGCAGAAGTCGATGAACAAACTGAGTATTAAAGTCAATCAAGTGTTTATTTGATGCTCGAGCTGAAGTGACGGAGACGTTTCGGATTCTGAAGTTCTCACCATGTTGTCGATCGCCGCCGCAGCATCCTGACAAAACACCAGATGTAAAAACAACACAAAATTTCCATCATATAATCACAAAGGCATCAAAGATCAGAAAGTGTTTCCGGGTGTTTGATGAAACTCACCTCAGCCAACTCGAACTCGATAAACGCGAAACCTCGATGCTTCTCTGTCAAAAACATTCACACAATAAATGACTGGACTCAACATTTATACTTTATAATTATAGTTTCATTATTTTATAGTTATATAGTTGATTTTTATTTTAGACACAAATGTAAAACATTTACAACTCTCACTCAAGCACACACACACACACACACACACACACACACAAAGAAAAAGAAATACACAACAACTTCAGTCTTTAGACGGTGGGAGGAAACCAGAGCACCCGAAAGAGACCTAAAGACACATGGAGAACCCAGGCATACGGAGAACATGCAAAGTTCACACAAGAATCACACAGATTACCGTAGCCAGGATTTGAACCTGAGATTTCTCACCGTGAGGCGACATTGCTGATTGTTATAATGATGATTATTACCTGTCTCATAATCCAGAGGAATCTGAATATCAGTGATGTCACCGAATGGAATAAAAGCAGCATGTAGCACCTTCTCGTCCACCTCCTCCGCCAAACCTCCTACACACACACACACACACACACACACACACACACACACACACACACACAAGTGTACAGAATATACAGGTGTATACACATCACAGTACACAACACACACATTATAAAAGACAGTGTTGTACTTCTTTTATAGCTGAACTGAATGTATTTAAATATGCAGGAATTTAACATTCATAATAAATATAACAAAATAAATAAACCTGAAATTATTCTTTTACGGTGTAAAAGAACTTTATATGTTTATAATTGGGTAAATCTTATTATATGAGCCGATGTTAACGTCCCAACTTTACAACAGTGAACATTTTCTCCAGACCAGTAGGGGGAGCCTTTTAAGAAAATCAAAGGTTGAATAGTGTAACTAACGTTTAATATAACGCACACAGAGCACAGAACAGCTCTTCTGTCCCAAATATTATATTATAAAGGCAGAAATAAAAGTTTTCCAGCTGTTTCCTGTAACATCTGGTTACTGACAATGTTTACAGTCGAGCAAGCTTTACATCAACATGAGCCACGTTCCAGCTTTAAAGCTCGAATCAAGTTCGTATCTGACAAAATAGCGATTATTATTATTGTAGTTATTTATTGTTATTGTAGTTATTTATTATTATTATTAGTTTTAACAGTAAACACATCAGCAGCTTCTCATTCATTCATCACCAATTTATGTAACAATCATATTCATAACCACAATCATTAGAGTAATGAAACATGATGTATTTAACATAACGGAGCAGTAAATCTAAACTCTGTTCTGAAACAAACTTAAACAAAATAAACATATTAATAATAAAATCATATTTTTTTACTCACCAACGTACAACACACGCTTCACCGCGGCGGCCATCTTGTTTTATCTACACCGCACTTTCACTTGTGTTTTTTCCACCCGCATTATGATAAGCCCCGCCTTTTCTTCTATTCTCTTTACTGATTGGCTAGTTCTGAAGTTTTCAGTAATGTGATTGGTTACGTGTTTCAAACCAACGCAATTCTCGAATACCTTATTTATTATGTTTTGACTGACCAATCAAATAGCTTAGAAAAGCAACCTGGCCAATCATGAGGCAAAAAGGGCGGGCTCTTTTGTTTTATTTGTTGTCTCCCGTAAACGGCCTCGTTCGTGTTTTTTATATCTTTATAGAATTCAGATTTCTAAGAAACTGTGTTATTATATAAGTAGTCAACCTGAACTCATTTTGCTGACTGGAAGGACTCGCGATGCAGACCGCAAGAGGGAGCACTATAGCCATAAAAAACTATGGAATGTGCACCTTTGTAGTTAAAGTAGTCTCTCCCAAAATATAATGGTGTTTTGATGGACAGAAAATTCAAGAAGATCATCTACCAGAGCATATAATATAGGGACACTTATTATTTAGATCATACATTTTCTTTACTGTGCTTTTACAGATAAGTGAATTAATAAACACACATTTACAAACACTATAGGGGGCAGCAGTGAGCACTACTGGTGCGGTGGGCAGCCCTGGCCGCCCTTTCATACTCTTTATGAGTTTCATTGTGATTAGAAAATAAAACCAGAAGACGACAAACTGTTGCAGATGATTCTCTCTTTATTACCACACCGAAGCACTCGCAGCTCTCACACCGAATGGTCTCGTGGTATAAAAGGCTTCGTTCCATCCTGGCTTCACTTCTTCATGTTTAAATACTGTAAATGAGCTTCGGGGGGTTTCATTACAAAAGAATAAAAACAGAAGCCCTGCAGTTCGCTGTTCAAGTTTTTAAACTTTCATTTTTACTCTTTTTTTATATCTTTTATTTTTATGGATGTATCTGAGGACTATGCTGATGCAGTCAGGGTGAGATTCACTTCTGCAGTCTGCAAGTAAAAGAGAGAACATGTTAATTATTTAGTTACAAGTTTCGGAGTGTTGCGGGCACTAAAGCACCAAACGTATTTGTGAATGGTTTTGTTTACTCAGTGTACTAAAAAAGTGGACTTCTGTATGTGAAAGACGTGTATACTGTAATGTACTCTGTTAGTATGTGATTGTGGACGCAGCCGCTGTCAGGAGTAAGTCAGCAAGGCAGCTCACTCGGGTTTACAACAGTCTAAACTAACATTATTTTCTTTATAGTTTGTAAAATTTAACATCAATATGACATGAACAGAGATGCAGAGGAAGTCCTGGAGTTTAGAAAATGAAAATAAATAAATAAAAATGTATGGTGTATAATATAGGACACATACTGAGTGTTTACTTACAGTACACAACTATTGTGTATTGTTTATTATTGTTTATTACAGTATTGTGTGTTCTGTATTTTACAGTTTTCCATACTGTATATACAAAAATAATAAACTGTGTATACAAATCTAATCACATGAAACATGAACATGTGATTATTATGGTCTGTTTTTATCAGTGATCATGTGATCATTGCGGTCGTTACCGTGGTAATCGTTCCTAGTTTCCCAGATCAGGACGTAGCTGCAGCGACGACTCCGACCTTCTGAGTCGCATCTTTCTTTGCCTGGTGAGCCTGCAGCACCGCCACGGCCTCCTCCACCTGAACACACACACACTATAAGTGTGTTTTCTCCCAGTGTACATGTGTGTGTGTGTGTGTGTGTGTGTGTGAGAGAGAGAGAGAGAGAGAGAGAGAGAGAGAGAGAGAGAGAGAGAGA
>JAOUQU010014202.1:0-18321 GCA_028566735.1 Ammoglanis amapaensis | reverse complement strand
TGTGTGTGTGTGTGTGTGTGTGTGTGTGTGTGTGTGTGTGTGTGTGTGTGTGTGTGTGTGTGTGTGTGTGTTTGAGACGCTCTGGAGCGTAAAAAATCTGACCTTTATCCCTAATGAAGACCTGCGAGATGAAATGGAACTTTAATTACAATTCAGGCCTCTCGCACAGAACATCAGTCCCCGAATTCGCAAGAGCACCTTTATCCAGACGTCCTCCAAATTTTAAAAAAGGACCCCCTCAGGAGACAAGCCGAACATCCTAAAGATGTGTCCAGATGCAGAACTTAAACCTACGCTGTGTGGTGACTACTTTACATGTTCTACATGAATGACTCTGCTGTAGTTTAGGGGTTAAGAGACCTGGTTCAAGCCCCATGACCATCAAGTTGTCCCTGTTGGGCCCCTGAGCAGGGCCCTTAACTCATAATTGCAATTGTAAGTCACTTTGGAATTGTTGACATACATGTTCTGGAGTTTGTTATGTAATTAAAACTGGTGTTTGTTCCGGTGTTAAATTTGGGATATTGTTATTTTTTATAATGTTTGATCTGATTGTTTTGTGCTTTGTTTAGGTGTTTCATATAGTGTTTGACGTGGGATTTATTTGTTCTAGTGTTTGTTCTGCTTCTTGCTGTATTTGGTTTGGTGTTATTTGTTTCTTTCGATTTGCTTTGATTTGATTCATTTGTTGTGTCCTAGTGTTTGATCGGTTGTCTATCCTGTTTCTGTTCTGGTGTTTGATCTGAGATGCATATGATCTTGTGTTTGTTTGTTTTGGTGTTTTGTCTAGTGTTTGATCTTATCTTAATGTCATTGGTTTGCATTCTCAGTAAATAAACACCGTTATACGCAAACACAGTGTGGACCACATTTTTCCTGGGTGTTTCTGTAGCGGGAGGAACTTGCTTGTGTTTGCATTTGATGCTGATGTGATGCCCGGGGTGGGCGGCTTCTGCCCTAAAAGTGGACAGACAGCAGTTTTCCGGCAAAGCACCTGTCTAAGGAGGAAACAGATCCTGCCGTCGCACAGATATACAACACGAACACACACACACACACAGACACTCCTGACACCTGCACTAAACAAATCTGCAGTGAAACATCCATCGTTTAGGACTTTCATGATGCTTAATAGCTATATAATGAATAATCGGTATCGTAGAGGTCCTGAATCCCAACATCCCTGACCCAACACCGTAGTTACTGTTACTACATAACTTCATTAGGGCCAGAAACAATATAGATCCTCCGAGAGGCACATGTGAGGCGTTTCTGCTCTCCTACTGCTGCAACGAGGCATTCAATACCCAAAGCTGCAGAAGCCCGAGTGAGACTTCCAGAGTCCGAACTGACTCGGCACTTGCAACAACAAAAAACAGGATAAGAATTCGGCGTAGCACTTACCTGCTCCTTTGTCCATGTGGTGCTGTGGTTCTCTGAGATCTGAAGTGGAAACAGGGAGGCTCAGAGCCAGAGGGAGACGCGCTACTGATGCATAAGCAAGAGAAGCCGAGTTTTTATTCCTCTCTATGAGGGAGGGAGGGAGAGGGTTATAGCAGAGAAGTAGGGAGGGAAAGAGAATAGAGAAATGGGGTGGGGGGCAGAGAGAGAGAGAGAGAGAGAAGCTGGTGCAGGCTGAACTTTCCTCAATGATGCTGCAGGACCGACTGCTCTGCTGTTGTGAATCCGTGACGTCTGAAAGGTGGAGCTGGAGACCGAACCCAATACTCTGGAGACCTACAGGCTGTGCAAGCAACCTTAACTACAACCCTACTCCCCTCCCCCCCCGACCAGCCCCGCAACACACACACATACACAAAGCAAATTGTTGGCTGAATGTTAAACTGAACAGTCCAGAACTCATGGTGTATTATACTATGAATTTTACTTTGAAAGCTAGAAGGCTAACATAGCTAACTAATACTACGTTTGCCGGAAAAAGTACATTTGAATCCAAGCTTTAAAAAAATTGTGTGTGTGTGTGTGTGAGTGTGTGTGTTTGTGTGTGTGTGCTCTTTCCTTCATGTCAACTGCATTTTGCTGGTTGAATGCTCTGCCGCCATCGTGGCCTAAACAAACTGGTGGTTTTCTACTGATGCTAGTAGGCTAACACAGCTAACCAGTCCTCGATGGTTAGCTATTTACAAGAAATAGAATATTGTGTTTGTGTGTGTGTATCCTGTGGCCCACACATTTTAACCCTGGTCAGGGTCGCAGTCTTAGAAACTTTATTTTCGTGATCCTGATCGCTCATATTGAAGTTCTAATTCTCTTCTGTCCTCGAGAAACACAAGCCCACAGTCTCGGATTTTTTTTTTATATATTAAAAAGCAAAAATAAATGAAACACAATAACGGTTTAATCCAGCAGCTCCATCGATCAGCGTCAGGAAGAGCAGCGGCAGCACAAAGTCGGACGCTGGAACAACAGCTTATGTTTCATTAGGAGGTTAAAATAAGACTGGATGCAGAAAAGATATGAGTTCTGAACCCGAACCAACCTCAGTGACTTGTTCAAGACGTCACCAGTAATAAATGAGCTACAGAATTCATCAGCGTGTGTCCGGTTTGACCTCATCCTTGTTATTTTGTTTATTAAGTCTTTTATATACAGGAATGTCACACAGTTTATAAAAAGACCTTTTACTATTTCATATTCTTAGCTGTATGGGTGGGCCCAACCGACCGATAGCATCATTTATTTAAACCCTGAATTGAGCAAACACATATACACCCGAGACTGAACCAGAGTCTGTACGCCCCCTTGTGGTGCACCAGATTAAAAAATGGCTGGCGCCTAGAAGAAACGTGAACATCTGCAAGAACCTGGCATCCGAAACAGAGGCAAATGGAATATTCTTTCAAAATAGAAAAAGGTCGTGCAGGTATAGGGTTTTTTTTTTCTTGGGGGTGGGGGTGGGGGGTCTGCTATATTTGCAGAGCTATTTTCACAAGGTCCTGTTACTGTTTGATGCATGTGTGTGTGTGTGTTTGTGTGTGTTGAGGTCTAGTGTGTGTAGAAAGGGCTCAGCAATATTACATCACAAACGATGCTGACTCAGCAGGTGTTGTAGAACAGTGTGTGTGTGTGTGTGTGTGTGTGTGTGTGTGTGTGTGTGTGTGTGTGTGTGTGTGTGTGTGTGTGTGTGTGTGCGCACGCGCGCGATTAAAGCGACATTACACATGTCCATGTAGTCGAGTGCATTCATTTACACACACACAAAATACAAAACAACGCGTCTGAATCCTGATCCGCTTCGATAAGCAGATTTTAATCATCGTGTCTTCACACCGAACACCGAAACTTACAAAGAACCTGAACGGCGTCCACTGGCAGATACTTTCTCACAAACATCCAAATTTCAAATAAATGTCGATATAAACTGATCGGCAAAAGTTACAGTGATACAGGTGAAATATTAAAGAATCATGAGGTTCAGCTCAGACCTTGCTGACTCCTTCTAGAAAAAAACCATCTCCGTAAGAAACTTGGTCCCAGGTTTAAAATCCAGTGGTTGCAGGGTCTGTCTGAAACCCCAGTTCTGCACCACAAAGTAATTCACCACTACAAAGCTAGTGAGGCATCGGGTGTCTGAGGGTCCGGTCATGTTTGTGTTTACCCTCCGATTTCAATGACGAGCAAGAAAGATCATTGATCGAGAACGAGGAACCAGACCTCCAGGAACTAAAACCAGAAGAATGAGCACCATATAAACCAAGAACCCAAATTAGGGTTCCTAACCAGAACTAGAGGGAGCAAACCTAGAACCAGAGGAACAGTAACTAGAACTTGAACTGGAGGAACCGAAACTAGAGCAACCAGAACCATGAATTCTGGTCGGCAGCTCACTGGATTTATAGATCAACCGTGTAACAAAACCAAGATCATGAGATCACATAACTACGATTACAAAACAGCAGAGTTGTTCAAGGAGCACTGAATCTATTATGTCAATGAACAATTCACTTTAGCGCCCCCTAATGGAACTAGCTGAAAGGAATGCGTTACCTGGGACAAACTGTACAGTCTAATAATTGCACTTGAGATTAAAAGATCGTAAATGTAAACAAAAAACAGGAAACACATTTTTAAAGAAAGTGTACAAAGATTTGGCTTCGTGGAGAATCACGTAAAGGAATCTGCAGCAGTAGACAAGGAAATAAGGTGTACTAAGCTGATTGTGGGTATTAAAAACAACGCTGGAGAGAAACATCTTTGAGGTATATGTCTTAAAGTCCTGAAATTTCGATATGTTAAGACACAGCCGATTCCTTATTAATGCAGATTGAGTTGCCAGTCTGAGGATGAAGGTTTTTAATCTCAAGATGATCCACGTGATTGAAAGCTGGGACGCATCGAAAAGTCGACCTAACCAAGCAATCAGAGTTTCTGTGATGCATCAGGACCTAATCCCAGTCGTCCAGCTCTCGAAACCAAGAAACATGTACCAGCTCTTCAAGGTTCAAGAACTATTTTGTTAAGAATTGCTCTTGGAGCATCTTGAGAATTGATGTCATGAGTCGTTATGATAAGTCAATTATATATTGTTTCTTAAGTTTTTATGCTAAAGTCGAATCAAGTCACAAGTCCAAGTCAGGTCACAATTCTTCAGGCTAGATTTCGATTCAAGTCCTAAATCAATTTAAAAAGTCATGTCATGAATTTTTAGGCTAGAGTCAGGCCAAAGTCATGAGTCTTAATGAGACTTCAGACCAAGCAAACTTTGTTTCTATAATGACCCCATTATAGTATGTGTACTCTTTCTTTAAGGTTTGTTTTTGAGACCTCAACTGTTAGAAGAAATTGTCAAGTTGCTAGAGTCGGAGTCAAGTCTCAAGTCTTTAGACAAGAGTCACAAAACAAAACTATTGAAAATGTAGAATTGACAAAGAAATAATATGTAAGTTCAGATAAAGAACAACTGATTATCTGTAATAACACTTTTCATCTTAATATGTTTGAACTCCCATAATGCACCAGGACCACATTCCAGTCTTGAAAAGTCCTCTAGCTCCCAAAAACCAAGCTCTCACAAATGTGTGTATCCCCTCTCTAAGGTTCAAGAGCTTTTTCTTTAAGGGCCATTGTCGTTGATACCCTGAGGTCCTTGTCTCTCAAAAGAACTTGTCGTCGATGCGGAAGTGTGGCCGGGAGACATCATCCGGGTTGATGAAGACCGAGATAGATTTTCCAGGGTTTTCGGTGACCAGTTGCTGGAGCTTCTTGGCGAGCCGGTCATCGGGCTGCTGCTCGGACGTTTCGGACAGCGGTGAGGGCAAACCGGGTGAACCACCACGTCTTTGTGTCTCCTGACTCAGTCGGTTGGCCGCCTTAGTGGCCTCGATGCCCGCACGGAGGTGTCCAGCCGGGTCAGAGCGCACCAGAGCCACCCGGCGTGCATGTCCCACCGCCGTGGAGTCACCCAGCTGCTCCAACATGTTGCACTGCGGGATGAAGTAATTGGGGCAGCTCTTATTGACCAGGCAGTTCTGGAGATCGTCCAAGAGACCCAAGAGGAAATGGGCGGCAAAGTCATCCTGGGCCAGGTAAGTTGCTGGGAGGCGGTCACAGGCCCAGAGCATCAGGCTGCGCAAGTGGTACGGTCCAACTGGTGTAGCCTGCGCAAGAGGTTTGACCAAAATAGACTTGCATGCCTGGTACGCCTGCATAAGTCCCGGCGAGATGCACTTTTTTAGCTGGACCTCGCTCCGGGCGAAAGACAAACGCCATTCATTCTCCTGACGTCCGGACGCCGAACACGCTGGCAGCAAATAAAACCCACTGATTACTTCCTCCTCTGTGATCTTACCATCCCAGAAGTGGTTCTCCATCAGCCAGCTCTGGGCCACGGCTGGCCAGCCTTTGAAGGACACCACTGGAACGATATCATAGAGCACGCGACTACTCCCAACACCTAGGACAACAGACAGGAGCGTCCCGCGACGCTCCACCCGCTCCACCCGTGGCGTTCCCCTCTGTGCCTTGCGCTGGACCTCGGCCAGCACCAGCGCCACAGCCCGGTGGAACCATTCGGCCACCAGCGTGGGCGAGAAGAAGTAGTTGGTGCTCCCGTTAGTGTGCTCAGCCACGGTGCAGCAGTCCCTCCAGCGGGTAATGGTGCCCTCGTCAAACAGCCGCAGGCTCAGCCACGAATGGCCCAGAGCCGACTGGCGCATGTCCAGGGTGACCGGTTGGTTACGGTCGTGCAGCTTCAGCGCCGGGACCAGCAGCGTAAAGGCCATGTCATAGTCAGATCCTCGCTCGTAGGCACCCAGCTCATCCGGGTCCATGTCCACCACACCTTCACGGACCCCGCCCGATAGCAGCAGGTACTCGTTGGCCACCGGAAGCTTCTGGTCCAGCTTCTGGACCATACCTAAAGGTGGAAAATTAGGAATAACATGTTAAAATTTGTGACTTTAAAGAGCAAGAGTCATCGTTCACTACGCGGCAGAGATGTTCACAACTCACAATGAACCAGGTCAGGAGTAAAGTCACAAGGCTAGAGCACAAGAATAAATGTCAAGTCACAAGTCTTTCAGTAAAGTCGCGATTCTTTAAACTAGAGTACAAGTCGAGTCACAAGTGTTTGAGTAAAGTCATGAGTATTTAGGCTAGTCACAATTCTTTAGGCTACAAGTACAAGTCAAGTCACAAGTTCTTAGGCTAAAGTCTGAGGCAAGTCATGAGTCTTTGAGTAAAGTAATGAGTCTTTAGACTAGAGCACGAGTCAAGCCATGAGTCTTTACGAGACTCTAGTCACTAGTCTTTGAGTAAAGTCACAAGTCGTTAGACAAGTCAAGTCACGAAACTGTGAGAAAAGTCACGATTATTCAGGCAAGAGTAGGAGGTCATAAATAATTACAATAAATAATACGTACTGTACAGTTTGTAAGCATCATAGGTAAAAATTTCACATTTCTAAAAGTTCCAAGATACATAATCACAGATGTGTTGTGCAAAATATGCCACCCGAGAACTGCTGGATGAAAGAGGAGTCCAAAGGTCTTGCTACATATTAGGCAAGGCAGACAGGCATCATTCCTCGACCAAGCCTGTCATTGATCTCCACAACAATTGACCTTTTACATAGACAATTACGAATCTCCTGCTTTGATCATTAAGTCAATAAAGTATTTTTAATATGGCATTGTTGTTCTGCTCAACGTTTGCCTCCGATTGAACTTCAGCCCTAGCGCCGCCCTACACGGCATCTTGCTCTCTAGCTCTGTGGCATCTGTTTCCGCTGGATCAATACCAGGACCTGAAAGAGAACACCAGTGCTGGGAAAAGATAGCCAATTGATACGGAGGAGCTTAAAGTCCTGGGTTGTAGTCTGCAGGGGAGCAAAATGGACATGAGGACATGAGCAGAAATGAAAAGTATTTAAATCGTCCCGAGGAGATTTAACAGGATCACCAGCGCCCATCATGGCAGGATTTCAAACTGGCACTCTAATGGGCACGAGCATGGCATATTATATCAGCTACAGTGAATTCTTAGAAAGCTTATTGCATTCAACACTGGTCATACAAACCCATACATTGTAAAACTAGTGTTTAACATACATACAAAAAGTTAATATAATATTATTTCCATTCAGATACTTTTGTTTGATTGAAACTTGAAACACAAATTATAGTGTGGTTGATGGGAACTGGTGTACAATGGATGCCTTGCTTTCACTTCTTCTCTTTGACCCCAGCATGCTATAAAAAGATTATGAACTCCAAGCGCAGTCAACAGCATTTTACTATCCATAGAATTACTACTATCAACACGATTTGCGTTTCAACAGTGCCTCTCCCAGACACACGGTGTCACTGTTGCAGCCTTCTCTGCTCCACGTTAGGGCTTGAACCCAGGTCTCTTGCACTCTTGCATGGCCACATTGGATTGAAACAGAGCAACTGTTGCTGTTGTGTAACGTAAAGCTGCTCACAGTACAAAGACAAAAACTATCAATTAAAGCCAGGATGGCCCGGTTTCCCACAATTCATGCCCTGTCACTCTCAGCTCATTCAGATCAGGAGGAAACTAAATGATTCACATTCATATACCCACCACCCACCACCCCCGCCAACATATCCTTTCACACCGAGAGATTGTAAAAACTCAGTGTGTCACTTTTGTGTCTCTGATCTGAGAACGACCTTGTGCGATGCCTGAACTCATTCACAGTGGATGGTGAGAACCTTATTTATCATGCCAATAAAGCCTCTTTTGAGTGTGTGTGTGTGTGTGTGTGTGTGTGTGTGTGTGTGTGTGTGTGTGTGTGTGTGTGTGTGTAAATCACCATGGATGGGTGGACATGCGGTTCCCACAGATGGCACCACGCTGTCACACTGGCTCTTGCCTCAGGAACCGCGACTATTAAGTTTCTACCAAAAATAGCCACTGTAGGAAGACTTTCGCTGGCCCGTGCCTGACAGGCGATGCTTGTAATCTGCTTTCTTACAGTGTGAAACCACAAACGTGCCCCAAAATGTGTGGACGCCTTTTCTAAGTACCGAGTTTCAGTCATTAACAAGACTCATTTCAAACGACTCTAAATAAACTCGTACTTGGTTCACTGAATCAGGTCTTGTTTCAAATGACTCAAGACTCGTCCCGGACGTTTTCAATGACGGTAAATCGCCAGCTGACAAATTTTCAACGCCTCAGAATCTTTTCAGAAGTCTTTCGAATGACTCAGACTCAACTCTGACTCACTTGAAATGGTTCAGACGTACTTGGACTTGTTTTGAATAAATGATCCATGTCTGATTCTTGACTCGTTTCAAAAGACTCTGACTCAATTCACTTCGATTCTCAGACTCGTCTCAGACATTTTCAATGATGTCCAATCAATGCTGGGAAATTTTCAATGACATAGAATCGACTCGCAAGTGTTTCAATTCTGACTCAAACAAATCATAAGGTAGACTTTATTTAGACTCTTTTCAAATGACTCAGACTCGACTCTGACTCCAATCCTTATTTAAGGGGCATCAGGGGCCTGGTGGTTAGAGAACTGACCTTGTGATGGGAAGTGCGATGAAACAAGTTATGACTAAAGTGCCCTTGAGCAAGATACCCATCACTTTGTGAATATAATGTCTAAGTAATTTAGGATTGAGGGCCTCACTCAAGGGTCAAACAGAGAAAAACTAGCAGTGATGGGGCTTGAACCAGCAACATTTTGATTACTAGTTCTTTTATTTAACTGCTAAACTATGACTAGCTATTACCAGTCATGAAAAAACTTTTATGATCATTGGCTATTGCAGACTGACACGAACCAACAACCTACTGATTACCAGCCCAGTAACAAATCCAATTCTCACATTCCGGTTCACAGTTGATTTCAATCTTAATTAGGTTGTGTCAAACCTCTGTGTTTTCCTTCCCATCAAAGCTTCACGTGGAAATAATCGTTCCGTTTGGCTCTTACTGGATTAAGCAGCAGGAATTAAATTTCTGCCATCTGCAGCTAGACAGGAAACCAGAGGTGACCAACACATTTAAATGATAGAAAATTCATGCAGCACTGGAATATAAAATCATTAAAGTCATTATTTATTATACAATTTTTTGTAATATATTTTAACAGGTTTGTATTGATTTATTTTTAATTTAGATCCGCAAGCAGGAAGATTATGAAATTCTATGATAGTTATTGTTATGTTTGTACTGATAAATATTACCATCATTATCAAGCGTAAAGAATATAAAGTCCTGATTATTATTATTATTTACCAAAAATTGAGAATTCCTTGTGTAAATAAATATATTAAAGGTTTTTTTTGACCAAGCACAGAGAAGATAAACTCCTTGTTTATATAATTATTTATTATTATTATGATTATTAATATTATTTACCGAGCATGGAGAAAATGAACTCCTTGTGTATATGAATGTTTATTATTAATATTGTTATTATTATACTTATTATTGTTATTATAGTTATTATTATTATTATTATTTACCGAGCTTGGAGAAGAAAAAGTCCTTGTGTATATGAATGTTTATTTTTTATTATTGTTATTATTATTATTATACTTTTTATTGTTATTATATTTATTATTATTATTATCATTATTATTATTATTATTATTATTTACCGAGCATAGAGAAGATGAAGTCCTTGTGTATATTTATTATTATTATTATTATTATTATTATTATTATTATTATTATTATTATTATTATTATTATTATTTACCGAGCATAGAGAAGATGAAGTCCTTGGCTGTGTGAATCTCCAGCGCTCGTTGATCGTCGTAGTCGCGCTGGTCGTGTTTGCTGAATTCGGTGATGAGTCGGTTCAGCTCGTCCATCCTGGTACCGGATCTGAAGTCCAGTTCGGGGCAGAACATCAGCCTGGTGCTGGGGTTGGTACTGGGGTGGCTGGTTATGGTGGGGTTAGTGTTGGGGACGGAGGTCGGACTGCTGTTGTTACTCCCGGATCCGATCCGACCGCTCATCACCGGCACTGCCGCCATCTTCACCATCAGACAGACAGAGAGAGAGCGAGAGAGAGAGAGCGAGAACACACACACACACCGAGATTGAGAGAGAGAGAGAGGACACACACTCTCTCACGCTCTCAAAAGATCTACTCCAGACCACCCGCCCAATACACACTGCGCATGCGCCAGCTTCACACGCTCGCTTATTGTTTTGTTTTTATCTTGCTGTTTTATTACTAAATAAAGATTAATATCTGTGTAAAATAAATAATATTTTACAAATAGGTAACTGTCACGTTCAGACAGTTTTGAGAAACACTAAGTAAGTAGTGGGTCTGCATGCAAATTAGTGCAGTGGAGTGAAATTCAGTTGTGAGGCAACGTGGCGAAGAAGAACAGCAGTATAAACTAATAAATAAAGTACATTGTGTTTTAAAAATAACAACAATTGAGACTTAAACCAGTCAGTGATTCCTATGCACTATAAGAACATGGTAAAATTGCCACTTAGGAGAAGCTTGTATTGTATTGAAGGTTGTAAATTGACAAAATAATTCCTCATAAGGGGTCAAAAATAATTGTCAATAAAAAGTCATGGTCTAAAACAAGCTAAGTTGTTTTAATAATCCATTAACATTAAGTCAAGTTTTATTTAGACTATTTATTTAAATGAATTGTGCTTTTATTTATTTTAGTGAATTATAGAAAATCTGCTTTTGCAAACGTTTGGCAAATGTTTGCAGAACATTTTTTAAAACAAATATGGCTTTTACAAAGAATGTAAACTGAGTACAGAACGGAACACAGAGAGTAAAGCAGCTGTTTTTTCACCAATAAGCAACAATCTGTTGTAGACAATTAAAAATTTCCAATCTGGCAACACGAAGCGTCATCATTGTTTGATCCCAGCTGACCACAGTTCCACAGCGCCCCCATCTCCCATCCATGGTCTCGATGTATAATGACGGTCAGTTAGTGTAATTGCAGCTAACATAGACAAACTCGTTTAATAAAATCCTCAGAAACTGATAAAAGTAAACCCTACTCTAAAGGTTTGCCTCAAATTTCGCTGTCGTGGTTGATTAAGAGCCTTGCTCAAGGGCCCAACAGTGGAAACACTGCCGCTTGAAAAACAGCCATTTTTAACTGCTAGGCTACAACCATGTTTTCCTGATGCTAAGCCACTCACAATTTTAAAATCAAATGATCTTGTGTACTGATTAAGGTTATGTAATTAATATAGTGCGTCTGTCATAGTGCATATCACCATGTAAAAATCCTCATTAACAATTCTGACATATTTTTGCACAGAAGATACAAGGCAATGAATATTTTATACACATCTTCATACAAAACTCATTTTATTAAAAATAAAAACTTTTTAGATGCATTTTTCTGCATTGCACCATTTTAATACCATCAGCAAAAAAGCATTTCGGCTGCTAACGGGTGTAATACATTACATAAAATAAATTACATTCTTCCACACATAGTAAACAATAAAGACATCAGTAAAGTTCAGTTTTAAAGAATTCCACAGATCTTCACTGAACCTTCACCTCAGCAATACAAAAGTTATTTTTTATTGCGATTCAGAAAGGGCACAAATTCCCACAGACATAAATCTTTTAAGAAATCTTCTAGGCTGTCCCTCTAGCTTAAACATAGCACACAGGTCTGATAAGTAAAACAGAGTAATAAATATAGTAACAAAATCTATACTTTGTGATCATCCTTGTTGCCTTAAGTTTCTGGGGCTTATTATAGCGTACCAACTATATTTGATCATGCAGGCCACCTTGACTGAGCATCTCATTCATCCGGACCACAAAGATTATATTACACACGTCCCCAGCATCTCTCGCCCTTTCATTCCTCAGCCTGTACCTGAGAGGGATATCAAGTAAAGGATGGCATTGATTTTCCACTCATAATGTATCCTGTTCCTCAATCTATCAGATCATTGTCTGTCCATCTCGCGTAATAGATTTACTCACACCTTGCTGTCTCGTCCTTCTCTTATTGTTTCATTCTTAATGTTTCAGTAGGTACAACGCTTACAGTCAAGACTTGATCTGGAGGGGATGGGAAGATTTCATGAGGAGACAACTGAGGAAGGGCAAAGCTAAGACAGAACTCCAACAGATGCCAATTACATTTGGCAATAACTGTTATAATAATTAATTTTATTAATATATTTTGTCTCATTCACTGTCCAAATCTTATCTCTCATTCACCGTCCCCATAATGTGGAGCATAGGAGACAGTCAATCACAAGGCAAGTAATACCAACAGAGCCTCTGTGCAGCCCATTTTGATTATTTATTACAGTATATGTTGTATGTATTTGATTCTTTTAGTTGATGGCAAATTATGCATAGTCTTCTTATTAATCTGAATAAAAATACAAAATGATCTGCAAGTGCTTAACATTAAGAAACTTTATCTGATGAATCTTAACCTTGTAATCAGTAACCACCATTCCTGTCAATAATGTAGGCAACTGTGTTGTTTTTTTAACTATTGTAAAAAATGTAATAAATAAAAAATAAATATAATTTTTATTCTGAAAGCCACATAACATAACATATTTCACTTTTGATAAAAATCTGTAGCTTATCACACATTGTATTCCCAGTCTATTCTTGACTATCGGTCCATCCAGGCGAGAGCCTAGCACCTTCGACTCATACGTTTATATAGTGCTATTATCCTGGCAGAGCACCCAACAGACACATTAAGCTTTCTGGGGAATTGAACTCCGCTGGTGAGAGAGAGACCCCTGCTGTTGGGGAGTGTGGGCTGTTTTATCTACCTTTGTGGAGGTGGATTATTATCCCAATTAGTGCTCTTTTCATTCACGCTAAACAGGACTATCATGGTCAGTTCTTGGTGAGTTCCTGTAACCTCATCAACAGAGCTGTGGAGTCAGCAGTCCCGGAACTTTCTCAGGCTCAAGATCTGATTTTTGTTCCGCCCTATTCTTCATCTGGATGTAACAATATGACTGAGTGAGTGGGCTCCTGGAGTGGCCTGGCCAATAATATGGTCCTGTTCTTGGGCAAACCTACAAGCTGTAACAAAATCAAGACACAGAAAAATGCTGATTCAGAAAGAGGGTTGTTGGATGGATGGAGAGATAGATTCAATTAGATGGGTAGGTAGGTGTTGGGTAGATGGATAGATGGTGGGAAGGAGGGAGGGAGGGAGGGAGGAAGGATGAAGAACATTCACATGGATTTCCTCCCAGTGGTCCGGTTTCCAGCCACATTCCAAAATCATACCTCTGGGTTAATTGGTGAAAGAGTTAATAGTATTAGGGAGTGCAGTTAAGAAGGACAGTTAAGAAGGACATCCAGCATAAAACTAAATTGCCAAATAATAAAGAGAGATCTTTTATTTACCAGTGCAGAAGGCAGGGGTTCTTTATGATGCATGGTTTTTCGTAGATAGGTAGTGTAGCGTGGTGCCAATATGCCCAAAATCACAGCCACACCGACAATTAATAACACACAGATGCCCACTGAGAAATATTTGATCCAGACGGGGCCGGGTTCTACAGAAAAGCAACATCTACACTGATAATGACATCACAGCTCTTACAGTTTATAATTCATAGGTAAAAAGATTCATTAGAAACAGGTCCTGAATATTCATGTTAGAAAGAAGCTGTCTGAATGTAAACCATAAACTACATGCAACACCAATTAAACATTAGTACACACCGTATTCAATGGAGTTTTCTTAACTTTTTAATTTTCTATATTGTAGATCCGGGGTAACCAACCTTTTTGAAACTAAGAGCTACTTTTTGGGTACCAACTAATGCGAAGGGCTTCCAGTTTGGTACACACAAATTTATAACCTTTAATTACATGTTACTATTAATAATGAATGATATTCATCGATGTGAAGATGCTGATCATGTGAATGTTTCTCACAATCATTTTCAACAATAATTTAACAAGGTAAGAAACAAATAAATATCATTATGCAAAATATGCAGCGATTTTTTTAACAGGCCCGTGGGCGACTCATGAGGTCCTTTTGTGCGACCTGGTTGGAGACCCCTGTTGTAGATTAATACTGAAGGCTATGAAACTATGAAAAACTACGTTAAATTATGTGGTTATAAAAGTGTTAAACATTTTTTAGTTTTCAAAGTAGCCTCTTTTTGTTTTGCACACTGGCTTTCTCTCAATGAGCTTGGTGAGGAGCCGCCTGGAATATTTTTTTTCAATTTTTGAAGAACATCCCAGAGGTTCTGAGCACTTGTTGGCCATCTCATCGCAAATCATCTCAACTGTGTTTAAGTCAGGTGACTGTGGAGCCTGGGTCATGTGACTCCGCATGCCATCACTCAAACTTCAAACTTTTGACTAGTACAAAATGTTTGGCGAATGAAGATCTTTTTGCCATCTAATATAATCCAATCAAAAATTAAACATCAAGGTATTCATCACTTGAGTGTTCCGGATTTTTTTATTGTTGTCCAAGTTTCAAGTGAACCAGCACTGACTAGCTGGATAAATCCAACACTAATAGGTTCACTGCTCAAACTCGAACCCCTGACTAAACCAATCAGCATTGCATTTGACTATTAGAGTTTAAAAAGCAGAGATTGATCACCAGGGACGAATACACAACGTGTCTCGGTGCTGTTGGTCTTGTTGATAGACTCCAGCATCACCGCCGCTCTCAGGCAGAACCGCCGTCCATACTGATTTACATGTAAAGATAACGACTGGACCGTGACCTCCTCGCTGGTGGCCTGTAAATAAAAGCCGGAGATCATTCTGATGAAGCTGATCGCGAGCTGGAATATTCTGCAGTAAATGTGTCTCAGCAAACATTAGTAGAACAGTCTACAAATATAACTTGACCTTTGAAAATTGTAACAATGGTAATCCAAATAAACATTTAAAGTGCAACGGTATATGAACGTTCTTTTAACCTCTGTAAGGTAAAGATTTTAAACAAGCTGGGCAGAATAGTATTGAAGAAGGGTTCTGATCAAACATTGATACAACCACTTTGAATATTAAGAGAATGTTAAGAGGAAATAAATATTCTTAAAATATTTAGCAAACAGTCTAAGTTTTAGGACTTAGGGACAGTGTAGCCTAGTGGGTTAGGAACCCTAAGGTTTGGTGTTCAAATCCAGGTTCTACTACACAGCCACTGTTGGGTCCTTGACCCTGTCTGCTCCAGGGGCGCTGTATGTTGGCTGACCGTGCGCTCTGACCCTGACTTCCAGACAAGTTGGGATATGTGAAGAGAAACATTTCGTTGTACTGCACATCTGTATATGTTTAATGACAAATACAATTTGAATTTGAAAGTTTTGATTTTGTTTTTTAGAATTTATTCTCACAACCAAAATGATTGTAGAATGATTTCAGAAACGTTTTCAAAAAATAATAATTTAATAAAAGGTTGCTTACGTTCTGCTCCTCACCGTCCCACCAGTGTATGAGCTTTGTAGTGATGTCCGGGCGGAGCTCGCTGAATTGTACCTGGATGTGAGTCCCCTTCAGATTCACGCTCAGATCCGGAGCCAGTAAGATCGCTGAGCAATCAGACACGACAAAAGTTAAACTGCTGAACTTTGCTGATCGAACTCGTGTAAAATTCTCAGCTCTGCTTTTGGCAGTGCCTACAACCTGCTTAAAAGTCCACTAGTCCACTGTGTTGGAGAAAAAACAGACTAGAAATATTAAATAATAAACATATATAAAGGCCAAATCCCTCACTCACCGATCACTAACTTTTCAACTTTCCAAACACCTATAAAGCTGAAACTTGGCTCTGTCAATCCCTATTATGTCACTGGAAAAGCAGTTTTTTTTCACATTCCTACGTTTGATGGTTCGTTTGATACCACCATTGAATCCAAGGTCACGTCATGGTCACCAAAACAACGTTTACAACTCACATACCCAGTCGTAATGGGATATGAACAGCAGCCAGCAATGCCAAATATTACATGCCAATTATACGCTACATTTATATACTATATACATAAGCACCAAAGCCCTATTTACTTTTTAACTTGCAAAAAATAACTTCACTCATTTCTAGTAACGTATCTACCCAAGCAACGCATGAGTATAGATCTAGTATAAGATTATTAGTGTCTCAGTGTTGCAACTATGCCTGGACGATATGATGGTATAGTGGTATACGGTTTTGCAGTTATTTAAACATAATGATGATATTATCTTAACAATGTGATGTTTAAAGTGTTTTTTAAATTGTTTTATAAGCCTTGTAGATGTAAGAATGCTTTGCCATGTTTGAATACTAATAAATATACTATCTACATCTAACCCATGCATGAACTTCATTTTCATTAATCTAGTCAACTGCATTATTCAAAATGAGTCAAATACACAAAATGTTACATCAAAAATATATTTCCCATAATTGCTTTAACATTTCTTGATCATAATAAAATCTCCAAATCTCCATTTTCACCAATTGAACTCTTATCCTGACAACTTTTATTTTAATTGTTTAAATTATTTGATTTAATTGTTTAATTTTTTACATACTTGTGTGGCATCAATATGATCCTGTCCACTGACCTCTACATACTTCAAACAAAACAAAATCCTCAAGCATTGCATGCAGCCAAACGTGCCAACGTCAGATTATAAACTGGTATACATTCTGCCTTTTAAATTGCCTCTGCAGGATCTCGGCAGATGTTCGTTTTCTCTGCAGTTATGTCATATTGTTCACTGAAGCCAAGTTCCAACACCCAGCATTAAAACTGTATACAGTGGAATATTCTGAAGTCGGTTTGTTGGTATGAGTAATGTCAATACCGCCCAACCCTAGTTGCATAAGTGAAGGGAAAGTGATTCACTAAGTACAAAACAATGCAAATGTAAAACACTATCAAAATAGACAAAATGAAAAAAACATATTTACAAATAATTGCACATGCACATTTGCACAATATAAAGATGGAAAAGAGTTGCACATTGTTTTGTGCACTAATTAGACTTGTTTGTTTGATCTGCTGAGATCAGTGCTGGTTGTGTTTACTTTTTTCTTTGGACTAGACTTGTATAAGAGTGGACGCTCTGTAAGAAATATAATATAAATATCAGTTTAAAAGAGAACTGTATGATCCTTACTGTCTTTGCGGTTGAAGGTTTTCGGATGCTCTGCCCATGAGGTCTTATCTCTGCATCTCGCTTGTACACGGATGCTGTAATTTGAGTCGGACGCCAGGTCGCCGGTCAGGTCACACTCGGTCTGAACTATCTCTTGACAGTAGGGGGCATCGACCCAGCTGCTGTTCAGCACGTCAATCTCATACTCACTGTGGGAGAAAAATATTTTGCTGATCACGACGCAAAAACATCAAGGGATGAACGAGACTAATTCCTTCATGGCGAATCAGAATGTCTGGATTATGTGAGGTAATTTACATATTTGCCTTTATCCAAAGCGACTTACAATGACAATGTAACACCGTTTTTGAGCTATTGACAAATATTGGCCCTGCTTGGGGTCCCAACACTGCCACCTTGGTGGTAGCGGTGCTCAAATTGATAACCTTCTGAGGCCCTAATAATCAGTGAGTACGTTTTAAAGTGTGTGAGTTAGTGAGTGAGTGAGTGTGGGTGTATTAGTGATATGTATAAGTGTGTGTGTACTTCAGTCAGTGTATAAGTGAGTGTGTGAATGCGAGTAAAAGTGACAGAGTGAGTTAGTATATAAGTGATTGTGTTTGTGAGATAGTAAATTAGTAAGTGCGTGCAATCGTGAGTGAAGGGTGACACGGTGGCTGAGTGGTTCAGCACTGTCGCCTCACAGCAAGAAGTCCCGGGTTCGATCCCCGGGTCGGGCTGGGGAC